>JAHKKF010529845.1:18003-48431 GCA_019740295.1 Labeo calbasu | reverse complement strand
TTTATCATGAGATCAGGTTGGATGAGTCATAATAGGTAATAAGTTAACACTTTATAATAACTTTCATTTCCTTTTTCCTTAAATTGCATTATATTTTCAAACAGACAGATGAAAGTTATTATAAAATAACTACTTAATCTAATTTTGGTCTAACCTTTTGTACATAACTAAAAAAGGAATTTTTGCTGACAACAGTATTTTGTTTACTTTGGGGTAAATGTACAGTTTTATAGACAGATACATATCAGGCACAATCCCCATTTTGCATCTGAGGTGTTTGGTTTTATATCAGTACAGAGAAAAGCTTTCTTTGCATTTAGGACCAAAGTATCCTATAGTTAGCCTTCAAGTAAATCAAAGTGTCCAAGTTTTTTGGCAGAAGTCGGCATTGCTCTGGTGTGAGCGTCTTGCTAACCAAATTAAATATCTGGTCCACTGATGTGGTTGTTGCTGGCACGGTAAAAACTTTTTTGGCTACTTGTGAGAGCAAGGGGAAATCGATGGACTTGCGTTTCCAGTACTGTAGTGGATCCTCATCTGTTGGTTCTTCGTGCAGATATGTGGACAGCTCCTGCTCCACAGTCTTGGCCTGGGCTGTCGGCCTCTGCTTAATGAAAGAGAACAGCTTGCAGCGCTTGGATGGTGATGGCTGGGCCTCTGAGTGATGTTCTAGCGGACTCAAAGGCCGAGTATGCTTTCCAACCTCTTCCAGCAGGACCTGTTTGTGCCAGTCGCTGTCACTGCTCCAGGAGAGCTTGAACTGTGGGTCCAGCGTGGTGGCTGTTACATAAAGAGGGTCCTCAAGAATGCCTGCCAGCCTGCGGTCCAGAGCTTGAGACAGTCCCATCACGATCCCAGAGCACTGGTGAGTTACGACCTCAGCCAGATGCTTGCGCAGACCTAGCACACAGGGCAGGGCTAGGCTGATGGACACGTGCTTGTCTCCTTGGACCATATCTGAGGCCTCCTCGAAAGGCTCCAACACCTCAACCAGCTCCCGCAGCTCTGCTTTTTCTAGGTTCCCAAGGACTAGGTCATTTCTATCCACGATGTCTTCAAGAAAATCCATTGATTCCACCATTTGCCGCAGTATTTTTAATTGAGTGTTCCACTTTTGTGTACATGAGGGTCTTTGCCAATTTGTCGAGGTGCTGGAGCCAAATACTTGGACGAGTTTTTCAGGAGCCACTGTAGCAATTATGTAGTTGTACAGGCGGGCTGCTTTGTTTAGAGGAGCTGATATTTGAGGGGAAGCACAGACGCCTTCCTTCACACACTGAGCAAGTAATCGAGCAAAGCAGTCTATCCTACTTCGACCAAGACACTGATCTAAAGATTTGTGGTTTTCGTTGCTACTATTAGCGTCTTTGGCTTCTCCTGCACTAGAGTCTTCATCACTACCATCTTCCTCATCCTCTTCAGCATTTCCAATGAGACTGAACCCAGGAAGACGAAAAGCACATCTATTTTCACAGGTCGACAAGTCTGCGACGACTCTAAACACTTTACCAGACATTCCATGGGATTCAGAGATCTCATCAAACTCGTTTAGCATTTGCTGAGTGTTGCTGTGATCTGCAAGAGGTAAGCATGCCAAAAGAGCCGATCTGATGTGCCAGTCTGCATTTATGAAATGGCAAGTCACTCCGAGAAACCCAGCACCCACAGCACTGCTTCTCCACAGGTCAAGGGTCACACTGCAGGACTCGGCTCCTTTTAGAGCCTGCTTGGCTGCTAGTTGCACTTGGGAGACGTATGCTGGAAGGAGCTGCTGTTGTATATAATGGCATGGTACCGGGATGTAACGGGGCTCCAGGAGCTGAAGCAGCTCACGGAAGCCCTCGTATTCCACTATCTGTGCCGGCTGCAGATCTCGGATGATCATCTTGGCGATGGCTTCGGAGATTAGGGATTGGCGAGGGTCACTGTAGTCAAATTTGTTCATCCCAGCACCGCTTTGAGTAATCACCCGACCAGTTGGAGGACCAGTACATGTCTGCATTGCTTCTCTTTTCACATCTTTCTTCCTCACAAACTCATCATACATAGCCTGATGTTTGCGCTGTGAATGAAAATTATATATAGGTGAAATACATATAGAACACAATATACATAATTATGTAAACATATCTCTAAACACACACAAGGAGCATAATATTAAAGGTTCTCACACTTTCTGACTATTGGGCTTCTGTGATATTTCCAGTCATTTGTGTATCATAAACACACTTTAAAGAAATTGCACTAACACAGCACATTTTATTAAAATATTTGAAATAATTATTATATTTTTTGTCTTAATTTCTATAACTACTGAACAGGAAATTACAATTTTAATTAATATTTTTTTATTTAAATTTTAACTGTCCATGACCCTGAATAGTGGCCATGCATAGATGCTTAAACCTCTCACATTTGTCATGTTATTAAATACAAAAAACTGTTATATAAAAAATTAACCCTTACCTTCAAATGTGTAACAAAGTTAGACGTAACTGTCCTTTTAGCCTGAATCCTTGTGCCACAAGCTTTGCAGTTTGATTCAATTTTGCCATTTTCTCCCTCACAGACGATATTGAAGTAATCCAGAATGGAGACCCTAGATTTTGACGCCATCAGTGATCTTCAAATCTTCCACGATATGAGCAACAATACAGTAAGAATAACACACTTAAAAACGAGAACAATGGATATCCTCTTTTGTTTTCATCAAATATTAGTCTAGCTTTTGGGTTTCAGTGTTAATAGCCTCGTCTCAGCATAGAGATAACAGGATAGTAATCTGACCGAGATAGCGTGTTCACCTGGTCTGACACTGATTGCATCGTCCTGTCATTGTGAAAACATCTTCTCGGTTACACGTCTCTGTAAAAACATGAAAACAGACGTCCGTCAAATGTGCGTGAGCGCGTAAACGATATTATGCCCGGTGTCAGTTCCGACCGTAAACATCGCTATCCGCTAGCAGCTCTTTTCCGATGAACACCAGGAAGTAGACGGCGAATGGGGAATATATTTATTTATTTATTTATTTACCATTCCGCCTCCGTTTGAATGGTTTGATATTATTCGTGAACAGGCGCTTACAACTTGATACAAGTTAATGAAGTAACCACAACAAAGAACGGGATGTGTGTATTTCTCGTTTTGTATGGTCATTTAATGCTTAATTGCATTTAATCTTTTCGCTCAAACAGAAAATGAGAGGCGGGGATACTGCTCATGCACGATTACCGTTTGTATTATGTTTTTTGAGGTTTCAGCAGGATTTTTGGACGTCAAGAAAAAGTTTGGTAGACACTACGCAGACAAGAATTGCATTTAACATGATTAAGTAAGTATAGCTTGGATTCGAGAAACCGTCTTATCTTCTTCCAGGTAAGCGTATGTAGCTTGTCATTGTTTAATCTAACAAACACCTAAAAAACTTGCAGTCTTTCTCAATTCCGTTGTTCAGTTTAACATGGAAAACAACATACACTTAACTATGCATTTTAATGATCTGACATACATGCACACACACACACATATATATATATAGCCTACTATAAAAAATTGTGAAACTGACAGTTATTGGATTTTAAATGAACTAAAAGGACCTGATGCGAATAATGACACTGTTGTCTTTTAGAGCTGCTTTACAGCAGAAACTGCTCAGTAAAGTTTCCATAACTGTTTCTGCTATATTTCCTGTCTATCACTGTGAAGCTGCGGACATCTGTACTGTAAAAAGAACTATACAAATAAAGGTGACGACTTTACTTAGTTGCATATCTAATAACTAATAATTGCAAGGGTATTTACATTTAAAAGGACAAATTTGTGTTCAACAAACATAGAGCAGGTTGTCAAAAACAACTGTATGAATCAAATAGATGTTGTACTTTTATACATTTAGAATAATCCTGAATACAACTGCATTATTGCTCAAAAACGATAATATGGGTAATCAAACAGTTTTATTAGGAAACATTGTTTATATAATAAGTGTGTCTTAAGTGATCTCTTGACGTCAAACATTTAATATTAATCAACACAGTAAAACTGTAGGATTCATTCGGTCTATTCAGTTCATACTAAATTTCAATAAATAAATATCCTGAAATTGAAGGTCACAGTTATTCCTTCTTTATTTCTGGTTGAGTCTTCTCTGTCTTCTCTTGCTTCTCCTTCGTCTGTGCCTGCATCTCTTTTCTTGTAGCAAGTATTGTACTTTGTAGAGTTGCAATTTCAGCTGAGAGAGTGATGACTGGGGAAAATAAAAAGTGTTTTTAAAAAGTGTTAAGCATAAAATATAAACAGATTACAAGAAACAGTATTTCCAAAAAATAAAACCAAATAAATGATTAAATGCATATTAATAAACATGGCTGTAAATGTACCAGAATGTACCAAAAAGGCTATTTTACATCTGTACACCCTTGACAAAATGTTAAAAATAAAGTGATGCTGAAATAATACTTAAAATACAGGCCACAAAGCACATCACACCAGTATACTACAGAGGGATAAAATTAAATATAGCGTAAGCAAACAATATTTATAAAAGACAAAAGAGCTCACCTTCTTTAAAAGCAGACTGAGCTTGTTTCAGATTTTGTGGTACAAGGATTCCAAACCACTTCAAAGGATCTCTGTGCTCTAGTGTGGGTGATTCTGCCTTTGTTTTTACTTGAGGGTCTGTCTCCTGTTCCTCTTCTTTAACCTCCTTTTGTTTGGTATTTATTCGCCTTCTAAGACCTGAAACTTTCAACAATGTTGTCATGAACAGAAAAAAAATACAATTACAGCTTTAGGTCCCTACATGTATAATATTTGATGAATAAACAACAAGAAGTAAAGACTCTTAACAGATCAGAACATTACACAGTAAATCAAACTCACCTGTCTCTTTCGCTCCGATGTCTTCTATTGTGTTATTTTTCAGGTCTTCTTTTTTATTCTCTGTTCTCTCACATTTGAACTCAGCCGTTCCACCTTCCAGCGCGCTGTTATTAAGACAAGCACATGGATCTATGTAAATGACTAAGTCTTATGCACATGGAAATATTTCTCAGTTGTATGTGATGATACGGACCTGGTTTCAACATAAACAAGCGGCTCCATCTCACTAGCGTACTGCAGAGCAGAAACTTGCTTATTTCCCATTGAATAACGTGCTTTGGCAATTGAAAACCATCCCTGTGTTAAGATAATTGTTGTTATATTAAGAATACAAATGAAAATGTTAGTGTACAACATGTAATTATGAACAGGCTGGATTATATTCCCAATATTAAAATGTGTTTGACCGAATCAAGTATAAATAAACGTTTCACCTCCTCTATAAGGGAATTAAGTTTGTGTCGTTTCTCCTCCAAAGCCTCGAGCTGGTCCATGAAAAGCAGCAACTGCTCGTCCAAACGAAGCGGTTGATCAACACCCATTTCTGTTAATTTATCTGGCCACACAGATTTGAACAATACTAAAGAACAGAAAATAAACGACTTAATGAAGAATGAAAAGAGACGTATTCCTGTAGAACGCTATCGGTGTGATTTTGGAGAACCTTTACCGGTCACGTGACAAGAAGTCACATGACAACAGCAGTTACGTACAGATTGCGTAGTGTAGTATGAATTCTGTGAATACTTTATATTTTACAGGATTTATGTTACATGCTTATTCAAGCACACATATTTCGTTCAAATTATTACTATTTTACAAAAAAATATGGGTTAAAGAGTTGTGTAATAAATAGTTTAGCGTGTATTTTGTGTACTTGCTGAGTATTCCGCTGGCATAAGCTGCATTTGTGACTTTTTTAAAGTATAGACTCGAATTCGATATAATAGAAATAAACACATTTCAATACACACACAACTCGTATTTTTACAAACTTCACGGCAACAAGGAAAAAGCTTACTTCCCATACCGGGAGTCGAACCCGGGCCGCCTGGGTGAAAACCAGGAATCCTAACCGCTAGACCATATGGGAGATATACACTACGATGAAAGCATACCCTTTTAAGCTAGCATGTACTCATCAACGTGTAAATAAAATCATTCAAATTTATTATAGTAGCCGTCATTCGTGTTAGGTCTTTCAATATAGTACCCAGCACTGCCAAAATCAACGATTAAACTTAAGAATCAACGGCAGAAGTTCACATAATTTTCACTAACTTAGCCACCACAAAAATGCAAACGCTGCGTTGAGTACGATTGTAAAACATCTAGTATTAAAGTGATTCGCAGGCTAGAATCGCAGACTAAAAAGTAGTGTGCTTACGTATCAGCACAATAAAACTGCGAAAATATTGCCATAGAAAACTGTTTGGACACGCTGACGTAAAAATATTAAAGCCCTATTCCAGCAGCAGCATTCATCACCTCCGGTAGCTCGCCGTGATCGTATAGTGGTTAGTACTCTGCGTTGTGGCCGCAGCAACCCCGGTTCGAATCCGGGTCACGGCAGGGTTAAGTCCCTATCACGGCTTAGGAGAGTGAATTTTTTTTAAACCTATCGCAAGCTTTATATTGTTGTACGTCTAACTTCATTTACAAACGTTAAACGCTATTTACGAGATAAAAACGTACTCAATTACAAAATGAATTTTACCAGCATACACTTCGCAATCATATATGACGACATGCATGTTCCGAGGAGCTCATCCAATCGCAAGCCGAGTACATTTCACGATGGGTTGATCCTCCGACAAAATCTAATTGTGATTGGGCAGCGTGAATCACGTGGGCTTACAGTAGGACGTGACTCGGTGGCGCGATGCGTCTGCAATTTGATAATGCAGTTTCAAAGAGCAGCGCTCTCCACCTTCAAGAGTAGTTATATGCAACATAAAGAGCAACGCACAACACATTTCTAGGATATTTAACAACTCATTACATAGTAAGTACAGACATATAGTCATTTTCATGTAGTATGTTATTTCCACGTGCAAGATTAAATATCTGCGTCTCCAGATTGTTTTTCTAATGCTACTATTTATAAACTGAATCTCATAAACATGCTTTTTTATCTTTCATCCACTTTTACAGATGTTGAAGGAAGCAGAAACTATAAATCATCCGTATTGGCCACGCAACCTGTCTATTCCCAACTATGTGGAAAATGACCGTTCAATGTCAGAGATTCTCATATTTTTGTTCTCTGTGTCCGGGATACTGCTGCTTGCCACCTGGTCACTGACTGGGCGTAAGGTGTCTGGAAACAGGCTTAGTGGAGGAAGAAGGTTAGCTCTGTGCTGGTTCATTGTGTGTGGCTTCATTCATGGGGTCATTGAGGGATGGTTCTCTTTTTACTACAACATCATTCCTGAAGACCAGAGTTTTCTTTCTCAACTGTGTAAGTGAGATTCAAAGTCTATGTGACTCGGTTTATCATTAGAATGAAATAATAGTTTGAAAATATTCCCTTAATGTCCCATATGTCTAAATACCAAAATGCTTATTTTTCCTCTACAGGGAAAGAATATTCCAAAGGAGACAGCAGATACGCAATGTAAGTTACAAACATGCTTGCATGTTTATGCATTAAAAACGAGTCTTTGCATTGTATCTAACCTCCTTTATGCAATCTTTTCTCCAGAGCGGATAATTTCACCGTTAGCATGGAGACAGTGACCGCGTGCCTGTGGGGTCCCTTCAGCATATGGATTGTTGTGGCCTTCCTGTCCAATCACTCTTACAGATTCGTCCTGCAACTCATTGTATCTCTTGGTAAGATGTGTGTTCTTAATGCACTGTATATGCAATCATAAAAGTTATTTATGCCACACTTGTGACCTGGGACAACAAAACCACTCATAAGGGTCTTTTTTTTTTTAACTGAAATTCATATATTTATATAAATATATGGTTTGTTAGGATAGGACAATATTTGGCTGAGATACAACTATTTGAAAATCTGGAATCTAACGGTGCAAAAAATTCAAAATATTGAGAAAATCGCCTTTAAAGTTCTTAGCAATGTATATCACTAATCAAAAATGAAGTTTTGATATATTTACGTTAGGAAATTTACAAAATATCTTTATGGAACATGATCTTTACTTAATATCCTAATGATTTTTGGCATAAAAGAAAAATCGATAATTTTGACAATGTATTGTTGGCTATCACTACAAATATACCCATGCTACTTACGACTGGTTTTGTGTTCCAGGGTCACGTTTTAACTTTTTAATTAGAGAAATACAGTGTATGTTACAATGCACGATTAAGTTCAACATCAGTCATTACTTACAGGTCAGCTGTATGGTGCAGTCCTCTACTTCTTCACTGAGCACAGAGATGGATATATTCACAGCGAATATGGTCACCCCATATACTTCTGGTTCTACTTTGTGTTTATGAATACTTTGTGGATTGTCATCCCTTTCATTCTTATAGTGGACTCATGGTGTCAGCTATCTGCCTGTCAATCCATGCTTGATAAAACAGCATCGAAAGGAAAGTCTAAAAGAAGCTAGACCAGGGAAAAACATAAGGCACATGAAAAAAGTACTGAAATACTATACACAAAATATTGAGATAATATATATTTTGAATGTAATTTCATAATAATACAGTGTCATTAATGGACAAAATATTACAATTCCATTAAGTCTAATGTGTCATATTCATTACAGATATGAAAATGTTGATTAAATGCTTCAATATTACGCTTGCTCTAGCAGGGGTTGCTTCATATTTACCTGAGTGTTTTTATGACACTGTTGCACTATATCAGTTCTCTCTGCTCAGGTGCCTTTTTGTTGTATGCTGTTATCAAATGATTTTATCTGAGATTTTATTAAATGTTCCACCCTTTTTATAACTGTCGCCTGGCTGTTTTATCACATTTCAAAAGACACACGCAATGAGACAATAAAAGCGAGCTTAATCCTTTCATTATAAGACTATTTTTTTCTAATCCAGCCTTTATTGGTTAAATAAACATTTATGAAATGATTGGTAACACTTTACAATATGATTTCATTTGTTAACATTAGTTAATGTATTAACCAACATGAATAAACAATAATTACAGTATTTATTCATCTTTGTTGACATTAGGTAATAAAAATACAGTTTATTGTCACAGCGCATTAACTAATGTTAACAAACACAACTTTAGATTTTAAATAATGTATTAGTAAATGTTGAAATTATAATTAAGATTAATAAATGCTGTAGAAGTATTGTTTATTCTTAGTCCATGTGAACTAAAGTAGTTAACTAATGTTAACAAATTAACCTTACTGTAAAGTGTTACCAAATAATTATATGGCTCCATTTTCTCTGATGGTAAATATTGGAAAATATTTTATTTTACTATATACTAATTCATGAATACACAGAATTGTTTTGTGTGTGGTATTGAGGTGGTGTTTGGTGTTTGTCTTAGTGTTTAGTGTAAAAAAAAATGAAAGAAACAAAAAGAAAAAAATAATAAAATAAAATGTAATAATTTATTATAAATTTGAAAATCATTATGAAATAATACAAATCATTTTGGGTTAAAAATATACAACTAGTTCACAACAGTGAGCCAAAATGCCGAAACCCGGGATCGAACCAGGGACCTTTAGATCTTCAGTCTAACGCTCTCCCAACTGAGCTATTTCGGCTATGAGGACCCCCTCTGGACTGAAGCCATAATTTTTCGTCGCTGGCCACCACTTCAAAACAATATCACTCTGAAATCTGCAATTCATCTTCATTCTCAAAAGAACACAATTAATTTTAGTTATGAATTAGATATACACGATTTTATCTGTCCTGTTACACCTTAAAGAGAACTTTACAAGCTATAAGATGATGTCACATGTTTGTGGGCGGGATCTTGTGGAGATCTGTTTAAAAATGGCTGCCACTCCGGCTTGGACAAAGGTTAACTGCTGT
This sequence comes from Labeo calbasu, assembly GCA_019740295.1. Lineage (NCBI taxonomy): Eukaryota > Metazoa > Chordata > Actinopteri > Cypriniformes > Cyprinidae > Labeo > Labeo calbasu. The sequence goes on along the minus strand of JAHKKF010529845.1, from coordinate 38,546 downwards.
TTAGGTTTTTACAGTAGATCTTCTCAATACACACCACTTCTCTTGGAGATCTGCAGTGCCAACATCAACAAGTAGGACATTCACTCCCATATCCCTCATGGGCTTTGTATTTCTGTATGGACATGATCTAGTCACACACGCAAATAATTAGTTTTTACTCAGTAAAACTCCATAATCTCCCTTTTAAACAGTCAGTTGGTTCTGAACACTTGAAAAACTGATCACCTGTTGATCTTTACTTGTGTTGTGAATTTTGTTTTCCGTAACTGTTAATGTATGAATGGAAGTAGATGAGCTCTCCCTACTAATTTAAGGAAATCATTTATCCACTTACTAGCCATGCCTTCTTAGTGCAATCATTTATACTTACCAATATAACTTTTCACTAAATTCAATATTATCTTGTTGATTTAAAGTTAAACAATGACTTTTTTGTTATAAAAACAACTCAACAATGGTCCATTGCTGAGTTTTACAGTTATTATTCTCATATTATAGTTACCTCACATTATTAGGTCACATTACACTTCTATATTATTTTCAAAAGCAGCAAGTTTGTCCCAGTTTTGCCCTGTTTTATTTGGTTAACTTCGATTACCATAAGCAAAGGCCAAAGTAATCTCCTAATGGTGAACGTCTATCGCCCTCTACAGGAAAAGCAAGGGTTGAATTCACACGTTACAATTTTACTCTAAGTTTACCACAAGGGGTCACTGTAACATAATGTTTTAAGCAGCCCTTAAAACTGAGCTACCCTGAATAATAAAATCTTACCATAAATTAATAATTGCTAAGGTTAATTTTATTAATATATTTGATGCACAAAATAAAAAAATACATACTCCACCTGCCAGGATGCATGAGATTATGATATTAGATTGTTGCACCAATTATTAGTCTATTTAAAGTGAAGCTTCATCAGCAGTCTACATACAGTGTGGCAGAGATGATAGATTTGTAGGCCAAAACCCAAATATGGGTCCATTGTCCTGAATGTGTTTTTTGAACGGTTACACAAGCTCAAGATATTTTCACACCTTATTTTATAATAATAATAAAAAAATTGTAATACCCCCTTACTTGGACTACAGAGGTTGTTGGGGACATTAAATGTCATCATGCTGAACACGTAAACCCTTATACTCAATAGTCTATTTTCACAGCTTCGCTGTGTTTATAATCATGCTATTACAAATTAACTCAAACTTTAATGTAAAATATTTTTATTTAAAGACTACAAGAGTTGTTGGAAGCTTAGTGGTGACGTTGAAGTCATGCAACCATGGTGTAGTACGTTACAGCCTACATTTACGTTTTTGCTTTAGTATTAAGGCTTCAAAGTACATATAAAATTGTTTATTTGTGAGGATTATTATGATGAACAAAATGTGTAAGAATCATTTTTTTTGGTCACAGTGCCTGCAATAATCCAAAAGCCAATTAATAAATCCTACTGAGTTTTTGTCAAGGAAACTAGGGTGTCTGTAACTTCCAGGTTTTTGCTAAAAATCACTGTATTCGATTTACTTCATTAAAAATACAAATGCATGAGCTTAGAAGAATCAAATCAAACTGAAATTCTTTCAAACAAGCTCTGTTTTAAAGACGCAAACTTGAAAGACATGTCAAAAAAAAAACGCACCAGCTGCAGACCTTTCAGTTTGTATGCCCCAAAAAAGTGAACATTTAATGGCATACTTCATTAGTTTACTACTTTAGCAGCGTCTATAAAACATTCACATTCAGTACTTAAAGACAAATAAAAAATCTATTAAAAAAAACACAAAAGCTTTTCGTCCCTGGGTGGGCTCGAACCACCAACCTTTCGGTTAACAGCCGAACGCGCTAACCGATTGCGCCACAGAGACCTGGTGGTTACAGCAACTGGAATGTTCCATTAAGAAGAAACATGTTTTCTGTCTACAAGTTTGAATCACAAACAAATCACACGTTCTAAAAATATTGCCACAAAGGCAATTTTGAGGTTTACCAAAAGGTTTCGCCCATCCACAGACCTATATGTGACTGCTGTCAATATGTAACATTGTAAATCATGAATTCATTCAAAAGCAACAATTAGGCAATATTAAATGGTTAGTACATGTTTTCATATTATTTTTTATACTTCACAAGAAGGTCTTTTATTGAGGTTGTTTTATTTAACAGCAAGCTGCAGCTGCCAGTAATCGCAAACTATTAGTCATATCAACACCAAAAAAAAAAAAAAAAGTTACATTCTCAAACTATTACAATTTTGTAATGTTTTTATTAAGGATAAAACAATAAATATTAAATTACAGTAAATGCCCATATTAATCATTCTCAAAATAAATAGAAGTGGTTATACTCTAAGCTCGACACTAGATGTCGCTCTTTAATAACGTATGTGGAGTGAACTCACACACTATGTGGATTGCTACATTTTTTAACATTAATTTATAATCAAATATTTTAATGCATTTTGTACTGGATGTTATGCCTGTCAGGCCTAATGCATGTTGCATGACCACCTAAATTTCCAACATACATATTATCGATACATAATTGTGTGTTACCGTACACTGTGTTATTGCAGATGATATGTAAATCTTAATTAGGTTTTGTGTTCGAAAATTGTATCATCTGTCTTTGAGGGGAAATGTGCTTATGTAAAAATTGAAATAAATATTCCTTTCAGTTCAGTTCAGAATAACAGTAGATATGCTTTTTGAAAGTGGCTAAGACTACAAACTGCAGACCTTTGTAGGCAACTAAGTGCAGACCTTTGTGACTGCATTCATTAAATGTGCACAGACATCGCTACTGAACCACCATAATGCACAAAAGCAAATGTCTGATTAAGTGTTGTGGAAAAATGTTGTTGTGTTAATGCAAGATTAATTACGCAAAATAAAAGCAGAAAAACAAAAGCTTTTCGTCCCTGGGTGGGCTCGAACCACCAACCTTTCGGTTAACAGCCGAACGCGCTAACCGATTGCGCCACAGAGACTTGTGTCTCCAGTCCGCATGATTCCTCAATATGAATCACCACTGTATCATCCAGAAAAATCCCTTCTGAAATTGTGAATTGCATACCTTGTACCCATACATACCACTTCTAGCAGGAGTCGGGCAGGTTTGCAAATATAGGTAGTTCACAAGCGCCTTTGGGTATTACCTGTAAACAAATACAGTTGTTTTTATTATCCATTATCCAAAAAACATGGCTCCTCAAATCCACAGCGAGTACTGGTTGTATGTACTTTCCAAGCACACCATCTTAAGAAGATTTCTTACCAAATGTTGGGAAGTTCAAATAATTTCACTAAACCCAAAATGTTTTATTTTAGCAGTTCATTCCATTCATTATAAAGAGTTGTTAACGTCACGTCTCCGCGTGGCATGTTACGCGTCCTGTTTAGATAAGTAACTTAGTGCCAAAAACTAAAGTTTTGTTTATCAGCGTTATAGATATTATCGATACAGTGTATTTACATAACAACTTGGTTTGCAAAGTACGTTATAACGACTGATTTAAAATGACAATTCCTTCATTTTAATTAGTGTCGAAAACTCACATCGTTTTTTAAATTTTGTTTGAGCTGATAAAGATACGAATAAGCTAATTTTTATGTCTTGTTATACTGATGGTTTTACTATGCTGCACAAATATATTACCTGTTATTATCTGTTAACTATAGTATCTGTTAAAACAACTCTCAATAACCAAAATAAACTCGTTTCCAGCGGGGTCAAGTGTGGATAAAATGTGGTTTGTCTAAAAAGGCGGCAACCATAGTTTTGAAAACTTGTTTGGAAACGGCAATTCCCTTCAGCCATTTCCTTTCGTGTAGTAGCGAACAAAATGCTTCTTTTTAAAAAGTGCAAGCAAACGTTTTTAACACTGCCTCAAAAAATAAATAATATCTGGACACTGTATTCCTTATGTATTCGAATGTCCGAATGTATTCCTTGTTTTGTTTCACGGTGTTTACACTTATTAAAACAATTTTAACGTACTCGTTGAACGTACATCCTCACGACAGGCAGAACGTTTTCTTGGCGTCATGTATTTGTTTATTTCTGCACATTTCTTTTCCGTGTTGGGCCGCCATTACCATTCAATATTAATAGTCTACATTAATAACAACGGTCACAGATATGCGCTATTATGACTTGTTCAATTATATACTGGGGTAGTTTAGTCATACAACCATTTATTATGAAAAGGATTAACATTATCTTTCACACATTGGTTAGTTCTCCTCACACAATTCACCTCAGCAACATCAAGAAATATTTCTGTAAGAATCGATTGGGTTTTTATCACTTAGTTATGATACATAAATATTCTTACCTCACTAATTATCTGCTTTGTAGAGCTTTTAAATGTATATGTTTAGTTACTGTCACTAGCTGCTCATCTAGAGCTTTCTAATGTAACGTTACAAGTAACGTTAGCGAGGAGGCGTCGTCTGATTATTCCTTATTTCGTTTCACAGTGTGTTTTCACTTATTAAAACAATTTCCATACCTCCTTGAATGTACATCCTCATGACATGCAGAACTTTTCTTGGCACCATGTACTGGTTTATTTCTGGAAATTTTACTGTCCGTGCTGGGCCGCCATTACCAAAATTTACTGTCCATGCTAAGCCACCATTTACTCGAATATTTACAGACTACATTAACAACAGCTTTCACTAATATGCTCTATTATGACTTGTTACATTGTATACTGGGGTATTTTAGTCTTACAACCATTAATTCTGGAGCAGGTTAACGTAATCTCTCACACGTCCGTTAGTTTTTGTCACACAACTCACCTCAGCAACGTCAAGAAACATTTCTAAGGATCGATTGGGTTTTTTATCACTTAATTATGATAAAAGAATCTTCTTACCTCACTAATTAGCTCCTGCTATGTAGAGTTTGCAAATGTTAATGTTTAGTTACTGTCACTAACTGACAAAGTCGAGGAGCGGCTCATCAATAGCTTTCTAATGTAAAAGTAGCGAGGAGGCGTCGTCTGATTGGCCGCCTCTACTTGAACAACGTGATGCCATTGGCTACAAAATTACCTCGTTAAAAGGTTTTTTTTAAATATATTTTCATAAGCGAAAATATGCACCATCACATCCCACCCACTCCCGTTCCGCTGTTTAAAGAAAAATGTAAAACTTTTCAGCAAACAAAACAAAAAATAAGATATTGAGATAATATTGCAATTATATTTTGTTTGAAATGGGTAATGCTATGTCTTATGTTTAATAGTTCATATTTTGTATTAACTTCAATAAAAACAGAAAAAAAACATTGTTTTTTTTATAAATAACATTGTTTATTGTCATTTTATGCAAGAATGCATTATACTTGGCTTTTGATTATTTTCTACGGCAGTAAATCCAGAATAAAAACATGTTTTAGAACAAAACATCAAAGCAGTATATTATTTTACAAAAATAAACAAAAATTTTAAGTACATTCAGTAAATGTCCTAACCAGTTTTATGACTTTTTCAAGTTTATGTAGGTTTAAACATTGACAAATTACAACATTGAACATTTAAGATAGTACACTACCCATACAGTAAACATATTTCAAGTTTTAAACACTGCAGTTAGGCTACAAGGAAAGACCAATAACAACTTCCGGGCACTTAACAGCTTTTATCATTTTTATACATATGCACATGTTCTGCTTTTCTAATTCCCAACTTTCAGTTGATCTCTAGTTAAACATCTTGCTCAGCCTTTGGCCGAGTTTACTATCCAAGTCCTTTAATCTGGAGTTCACTTCTTTCAGAGCAGTGCGAGCTGATGCAGAATCAGGTTGGAGTTCCAGAATCTTTCCAAAGGCCATGCGGGATTCCTCCAGTTCACCCAGCTGCAGGCAAGCTTGCCCAAGCCGGTACCAAGCCTTAGTACTCGTTGGGTTCAGCTCAGTGGCCTTAATACTGCTATCTCTAGACTTGCCAAGCTGGCCTAACTTAAGCTGACATAAAGAAAGATTGCAGTGAAGTTCTGCTTTTACAGTTTTGTACTCCTCCTCAGTTGGAATGGAGACATCAGCACATTCTGCCTGCTCATTTTCTTTCTCGAAGCATGGTGTTGAAGCTGCATCATCATCTTCATCATCCTCTTCATCCAAAACTTCTTTAGACGCCTCGTCCACTGGCTTTCTTCTTGTCTTGCTATTTAAAGTAATAGCCAGTTTCACCGCTCTGCAGTAGCAGTCTGTCGCACCCCAGATATCTCCCTTCCCAAACCGCTGACCACCCCTCTGCTTGTGAGACAGCACCCAAGCCCATTTCTCTCCAGGTGACATCTGCCAAGACTCCTGGCCAGGGGTTAAAGAGTGAAGCTGAAGTGTAAAGCAGTCAGACTGCTGAGATGATCCCTGCCCTGTTGTATTTTCAGTCTGGGTATCATTAGCATCACTGCCCGCTGCTTTGGAGTTCTTTGCATTCCAGGCACTTATTGTAAACTGCAAAAAAAAAAAAAAAAAAACGTTTATAGATGACATGTAATATCACATTTTCATGTGATATACATACAGTGCTGGTAAAGTAACAATTTGTAGTTCTTTATTGAACACAGATTACAAAATGAAACTTGTAGCTAGTAACGTACTACATTTAAGCAATATAATCCGATTACTTTTACTTTCTTAACCTAACTCGTTTACTACACTGATTTAAGTAGGATAACCTTGAACCATAAAGGTATAAAAATACATGAAAAAGAAAATGTTTTCCGTTTTTTGTCAACAAAAATAAATGCATTAAACATTACATTACTTCAGGGTTTTCCAAACTGGGGTTTAGACGGAGTGAAGCTAATAATTAATCAAAACAAATAAATTAATAAAATCAAAATAAGCGACTGAAACATTAAATATTTTATTTGTTTATGCCGTGAGGTCTCTCACTTTTTTGTGTAATTATAGTTGACTATTGTGTATGTGTGCAATTCCACAAAACTGGAAACTTTCTGAATATACAGTTGAGATCATAAGTTTACATATACCTTGCAGAATCTGCAAAATATCAATTATTTTACCAAAATAAGAGGGATCATACAAAATGCATGTTATTTTTTTTACTTAGTACTGACGTAAATAAGATATTTCACATAAAATGATATTTACACAAGAGAAAATAATAGTTGAATTTATAAAAATGACCCTGTTCAAAGGTTTATGCTTGATTCTTACTGTGTTATTACCTGAATGATCCACAGCTGTGTTTTTTTTTTGTATAGTGATTTTTTTGTTTAGTTGTTCATGAGTCCCTTGTTTGTCCTAAACAGTTAAACTGCCTGCTGTTCTTCAGAAAAATCCTTCAGGTCCCACAAATTCTTTGGTTTTTCAGCATATTTGTGTATTTTAACCCTTTCCAACAATGACTGTAGGATTTTGAGATGCATCTTTTCACACTGTGGACAATTGAGGGACTCATATGCAACTATTACAGAAAGTTCAAATGCTTACTGATGCTTCAGAAGGAAAAACAATGCATTGCAATGAATGAACATATTGTGTACATTATTTTTTATTTTGCCTAACTTTTATCATTTAGTACTGCCCTTCAGAAGCTACAGAAGATTCTTACACGTTTCCCAAAAGACAAAATTAGTTAAATTTAACCTGACCTTCAAATTCCAAAAGTTTAATGCATTGTTTTTTCTTCTGAAGCATCAGTGAGCATTTGAATAGCTCAAATGCTCAAAAAAAATTAGGATGAAAAATATATATTTAATTTAACAATACATGCACTTTTTTAGTACTGTTAAAATTATGTATTTGTATGTAAAAACTCTTAAGTCATAAGTGTCCAAACCTGCTTCTGGAGGGCCAACGTTCTGGAGAGTTTAGCTCCAACTTGCCCCAACACACCTACCTGGAAGTTTCTAATAAGCCAGGACTGTGGAAACCCTGACAGTTGTTAAAGACAGCCTCGACTAGCTGTTTCAGGTGATATTCAGCTATACTCTGCAGGACGGTGGCTCTCCAGGAGCAGGACTAGACATCCCTGGTCTTTGTCCTTACCTCACACATCTCTCCAGCCCCCATCCCTTCCAGGCAGCCCTCTATAATATCACAGTGCCCTTCGCCCATGCGCAACAAGCACCACTCATCCAGTGGAACCTGCAGCACAGAGTCCTGCGAGCGGGGATATGAGGTAGCTTGCTCGCTGGAATCAACGCTGGCTGTTGATTCCTCCTCTTGAGAAGCAGATTGCAGTGTGTTTCCCTCTGTAACAGTACTTCGCCGCACCTTGACTTTACATAGTGAGCCCATCATAGGCGTGATGTCTCCTCGTTGCCTTTCTCCAAGCCCCTTTCGCCGCACCTCCCACAGACCACCGGGACACGCGGAGATCCATGACGTCTCACCTGGAATACGATCAGGCACTTGGACTGTTGTCATGACGAAGAGTTCTAAAAGACCTGAACATAACAATATTTGTTTGAACAAAAGAAACGAAAACAGTTAAATGCTGACTACATGGGTGGTGGCTATGAGACCTGTTAGCACTGTGATGCAAAGTCTTCATTTTAAACCTAGCGCATTTATAGCTTAAGATTCCATGCGTTTTTAAAATACAAAACGTTTGTAATGACACCTCACAGTTTATAATATCACCCATTTGTGAACTCGTGTACCTACTTTAGTGTTCGTTGCTGCTGTCAGATTCTCTTCTTCCACAGCAAATATCTCACAATGAAGGTCTTCCATCGCCCTCTAAAGGTGCGGCATGGAGTGCAATCTGAGGAGGCAATAACTGCATGCAAAAGTTTACATAACATTATGTTCCCAGAATGTGCCCTAGTACAGTCACGAATAACTGACGGCGTGCATACAAAATATAGTAAAAAGTAAGCTATAATATTGTATACGATACATGTACAGTGATGAAACAGTACAGACTACAAATTAACCAATGAAATCTTGTGTATTACCAACCAGTATTGAGGGTAACGCATTAAGTAACGCGAGTTACGTAATCAGATTACCTTTTTCAAGTAACTAGTAAAGTAACACATTACTTTTTAGTTTTCAAGAAAATATCTCCATTTCTTTTTCAAATAAGTAATGCCAGTTACTTTGTTTTCCCATTTATGGACAGTACAGAGACGCTGTGTGCACTGTGTAAACATGATGTTACTGTAGATCTAGACTGAATGTGAACATGCATTAATTAATCTCACTTGCAAAAAATAGTTTCTGTATTCATCCAAATGAATTAAAACAGTAAAATGTCAACTCAGAATATGACGCAAACCTGCAATAAACATGTTAAATAACACAAATATCCTTTATGTATTTAATCCCATTTTATTAACCAATGTCTTTGCTACTGACCTTTGATGATCCAGTTCAACCATACTAATAAGCAAAAATGACTTTAGATATTTAGATAAACTAACATTTGTGCTTCATTGTTTTTTTATTGCTGAAGAGTGTTGAACCTTCTTCTCAGACTGCTTTCTATTGTACAGATGTGAATTTACTTTTCCTTCAGCCTGAGGCATATTCATTTTACTTTTTGGTGTGAAAGTGCTTTTAAATGTGCTAAAAAAAATATCTCTTTTATATTAAAAACAAACAAGCAAGCCCTGCCCAGATTTAAAAAAGTAACACAAAAGTAACTTAGTGCATTACTTTCCATAAAAAGTATCCAAGTAATGTAATTAGGTACTTTTTTAGGGAGTAACGCAATATTATAATGCATGACTTCTAAAATTAACTTTCCCCAACACTGTTACCAGCATGCATGTAACTATTGCAATTACTTTATTAAAGTAATGTAACTGATTACAATTGATTACTTTTTGATTCCTTTTCTAAATTTCTAATGAATGTTTTCAACTGTGGTCATTTTCGAACATTTAAGCAAGCAGGGTTAGCCTTATAGAGTAGTACTCAACACTTAATACTCAGACTTGCAAAATCCTTCATCACTTCAATTAAGATTATAATAATTTAACTGTAAAGCACAGCTACTACAAAACTTTAGCACCTTTTTTTTACTTTAAGATCATTCTGAGGTTAAATACTGATTTAAAATCATACCAAGAAATAGTTTATATGGCTGTGATACTGTTTTTTAAGCAAATTTTTTGCACAGACAGGAAACACTGGAATCTAACAATGCCTTGGGGGAAAAAACAGTAAATCCTTAAAAATAAAACACATCTCAGCATAACATACATTACAATTACATATAATTAGTAATTAAATTACGTATCTCTGTTACATAGTTATTCCCCAACACTGTCTTTCTGACTTAAGTTTTTAGGCATATATTTACCAAGTAAAAGAGATATACAAGGTGTTTTAATGGAACAATAATGTAAAAATGGTGCCTTGTGGTGGGTGGATGCATTCCTCTAGGGTCTCTGCCTTGCTGAGCCTGTCCAAAAAGGGTAAGTGTACACAGGCCTGCGGCCTCTCAACACGGCCTCTGCTTTTCTGGTCCATGTTTTCCACCAAACGCTCAAAACATAAGTCCACAAATTTACGCATCAGCCAAAATCATGACGCCACATAAAAACACCCTTGCCTAACTAACCCACCTCCAGGGTTGCAGCCCGATCCCCACCGTGCCCAGGGACAAGGCACCCTGCCCTTTATACTCCAGTGCCTTGTGGAGGGTGGATGTTTGTCCCAAGCCCCCCTTTCACACTTAGTCATTTTTTCCAGCCCAAATTCCTCAAGGATCTAAGTACTGAGGGGGTGCATACTCACCAAAAAAAGCCCTGGAGCCTCAAACCTGCCACCAGTCCCAACTGGGAATTAACGGTAGCTTCAACCCCAGCCAGGGTGTCAGGGACGTGGCCCTGGCATCGCTCAAAAAGGCCCCTGGAGCTCAGCACTGATGGTGATGGAGAACCATGTTTTACTGGAAATGAATGTAAAAATGTTACAGCAAATACCTAAATCTAATTGTTAACTGTGATTTACCTTAACATAATAAAAAATGTATCATATATTGCATATATAAGTAAAAGGTAAAAAAAAAAAAACTTATTGTATGAAAGACAAATATGTAAATGGCCACTCTCAGAAATCACTGTGTGACAAATCATATAGGCTACTACATTTTGGTATGTTCCTTCATTTTTTTTTGTACAGTTCTGTACATTATTACTCTGACTTGTGTTTTATGTTGGTGTGGGTGTGTCTGTACATTGTTACATTGCTCATGGTCTTTTTGTGTTCTGCCATCTGTGTTATTATGGTGCTTGAGTATATTTTAAGATACAAAGCGATTTGAATACTGCAAGTAAATAGGTCTATTAACACTATTAGTAAATTAAATACATGGAACAGTCAGATACAGGTGCCAAAACACTGCTTATAATGCCTGAAGCATTTGTTAATGTGAATTTCTTTGTATTATAATAGTAAGATTATTTCTGACTGTACATTAGATTACAGCGCGATATTTTTATGCAATCTGTAGTAGCATTAAAAAAGTGCAGTATGATGTATCAGAAGGTAGACTGAAAATATATAATTTTGTATGTTTGGTTAGGTCAGGGAGTTTATTCTGTTTACAAAATTAACTCTGGTCGTATCAGATAATGATACCATAATTACCATTCGTGGTATTTACATGGAAATCCAAGGTACTTCAAAGAACAAAATACTTTTTTGTTAGTGTTTAGACTGGGCAGGGCAATGAGTCTCGCCCGTTCATGGTACAAGAATGGCCTTTGTGACCAGAGGGGGCGCACTTGATAGTATCTTCACGCTGAGCTGTTTCCTGGGTGCCTGCAGCGTCACAGACAGGCCGTCCAGTACTATGTGGCAGAGCGAGTGTGCGCGTGCATGTGAGAGGCAGGGTTGGGGCAGAGTTTCGGAGCACGTTCAGTTGACAGGCGTCGCCGTTGCTACTCGATTCCGATAACAACACAAGCGAAGACACGGAGCTGTCGCGAGATACGCGCCTTTAACTGGATTAAGCCGAGAAAAGCCGTTTTGGACGGACCGAGCTCAAGGCGGATGAGCGCAGCCCGCGGGAGGGCAAGTGTGTTTCTGCTGCGGGGTCCAGTTAGCGAAAGATGAACAAAAACCACCGAGTGTCGAGCAACCGAACTCTGAACGCCGTGGAGGTGAAGAGCAAGGTGCGTAGCCAGAGGGCCAATTACTTTAATTAGTGTTAAACCACAGAACACACTAGTTTTCGCGTTAGGAACAGACTTAACAGTACGTTTGGGTGTTAAGACACACTCACACTGTCCTGGCAAGTTTTGCCAACCTTGTGAGTTCAGTCGACCGTTGCTTTTACTCCTGAGGACACAATGTGTCCGTGTTGTTAGGGGGAGAGATTGTGTGGTTGGACCATAGGTTTTGACAGGTGCTTTGTTATCTCATGATGTCAGGTGTTTATGATGTTGTAAAAATATTTTCTAAAAGTTTTTATTGGGCTCTTATATAAACGTTACAAAAGTAACTCGTGTGTGTTTGACCACAATATTCACCAATCTATGGCAAGCCGTTAAAAAGTTATTCATTTAAACTAACCAGTTTCTGTTTTATGTTACTATTACTTATTATGTTTTTAAATTACTAATAAGTATTTCAGTAGTGACTAGTATCAATTTAATTCAAACTAATTCCTATTACAAACTAGCACTTATTTCTTTGCTACTAGTCACTATCGTAATTAACAATTACTAATTACTGGGTTGCTGATAACAAATTGCTATTTTTTCATTGAAATCTGTTGGTATATGTGGTTCAGATATCAAGTGTTCATGTCAGATAGTATGTAGTAGTTCTTGTTGGTCCTTGTTCTAGTTTTACTAGTAGCTATTCAGTGCGTACTAGCACTCTAATAATTTCTAACTATACCAGTATGAGACACTAGTATCTATCCCAGTTGTTACTAGTAACATTTCTTATCTCAGTGGTTACATGTGTTGTCATATTTAATAACTAGTATGGTTATTTTGTAGTTCATTTAAAAAACGTACTAGTAAGATTTAAAATGTTAGAAATAGTACTAGAAAAATGTTCAAATAGTACTAGAAAAACAGGAATGGATGCTATTTTGAGAAGTTACAAGTAACAAAAGAAAATGTCCTGATAAATAATGCATAACTACTAGTAAAACTGGAATAGGAATTGGAATGCTAATTGGAAGTGAATAACTGATATCAAGACCAAAGATCCCTATAGAATTCAATGGGAAAACTTGGAGTTTGTTCACCAGTAACAAGACAATAGGGACTGTTAACAAAGAAGAACGTACTTTTGACTATTTTTTGGATACTAGTTACTAGTGGAATAAGTGCAGTAGTTTGGTAGTAACTCAGAAAGATACTAGTTTGTATTAAGGAATAAGTGCTAAAATGGATTGCCATTGCAGTGTGTCAATGAAAATTCAACGAAAGCTGTTCTTGCTCCTAAACTTGTTATCCCTCTCTCTTTGGTAAACAAACTAATGATCGCTCATCTTGGATTCCAAGCTTTACATCCACGTGACAAGATCATGTTTAAGGAAATTAAATATTGACTATTCTCAAAAAACAAGTTAAATCAAATACCAAGCCACACAGTGAGCCTTATCTCAACTGTGACGTGAGATGTAAGAGCTGTTCTACAGGCATTATGTATGCACCAGAACATCTATAAAGAAGAACGTAACACTGCTGTAGTCTGATGTACAAATCAAATATTGGTTTTGTCTTAAGGCTAATAACCTGTCTACCTAGACAGTGATCTGCACATGCATATGATGCCCAGAATGATGCTCAGTCTCAAGCATTTCATTTTTTTGTTGATTTCCATGTTATTGTAGGTATAGGGACAGTTATTCAGCACCAGAGGAATGTAGATGTGGTTTACAATATGTTTATTCACATTCTTCTTGTGTTAATCATTATAGATGACACTATAAACTAGAACTTAGTCATACTCATTCCACCAGTTCAGATTTACAGGTCTGTTTTGTAATGGACAAGCCATGATTAACTAGTCATGACGTTACTGTCTTAATCCTCCCTTCACATTATTTTTTTTTATTACCAAACCACTTCATAACTTATTACAAATCATGAAAGAATTTAGGCTGTCTATTTTTACTAGTTAGTAATCATTTAATTGTTGCCACAGATTTTTTGCCCATGATTTTTCTTGTTTATAAATAGATTTTTTTTTATTGCAGCTGATGCTGCTATTCTATATTTAGTTACTCGATACTAAAATGTAGTGCTTACTTCCCCTTAAAAGGTGTAGTTCATTCAAAATGAAGATAATGTTATTATTAGTAGTATACAAATGGAAATGCTTTAATTATTTACTGGTTTGTCTTTTTTTCTATATGCACAATATACTGGCACCATATTATTCTTGGATATTTATAACAAAAATGTAATATTTACCTGTGGACATTGGATATTTCATGGTTTCTGCCTATTTTAAAGATGTTTATTATGTTGCAAAAGATTTCTGTTTCAGATAAATGTTGTTCTTCTGAACTTTCCATTCATCAAAGAAATCTGAAAAAAATCTAATCAACTGTTTTCAACATAATAATAATAATAAATGTTTTTTTGAGCAGCAAATCAGAATATTAGAATGATTTCTCAAGGATCATGTGACTGGAGTAATGATGCTAAAAATACAGCTTCGATCATAGGAATAAATTACATCTTACAGTATATTCTAATAGAAAACAATTATTTTAAATAGTAAAACTATTTCAAAATTTTTCTGTTTTTGCTGTACTTTGAATAAAATAAATGCAGGCATAGTGAGCAGAAGAGACTTCTTTAAAAAACATTAAAAATCTGTGATTTTTCTTTAAAATCTTAAAAGTGAGAAACATAAATTTGTCACTTTCAGTGTTATTTTAGTATTATTTAGACTGTTACAGTATATGTAAAAATTTTGAATTAGCATTTATTTTCAGTTTTATTTTAGTTTTTGTAAGTTTTGGTGCTTTTGTCCTGCCAAGGCATTATTTTTAATTCTCAAGGTTTGAAGTTGTATTATAGTTTATTTCAGCTTCATTTCAATTAACAAAACTGATTTGTAATAATTTTAGTTGCGTCTTGCATTGCTGTATACTGATGTCTGTTCCATGTTTTTAGTTTGGAGCAGAATTCAGGCGGTTCTCTTTGGACCGGTCCAAGCCGGGACGCTTTGATGAGTTCTATGGCTTGCTGCAGCATGTGCACCGGATCCCCAACGTCGATCTGCTTGTGGGTTACGCCGATGTCCACGGGGACCTACTGCCGATCAACAACGATGACAACTACCATAAAGCAATCTCAATGGCAGCGCCCCTGCTCCGTCTCTTCTTGCAGCGGAAAGGTGAGGATTGTTTTTTTAAAAGTGCGTCATTGGTCAGCTCCATATGCTACGCACACAAACATGCTCTGTCACAATTTCCTTTAATTCCTATATGGTCACAACACTCAGTTCTAGTGAGAAATTATATGTGGTTGTATAATATGCACAAATGTGTTTCGACTGATAACATATGTGGAGGCACTAGCTGTACTTCAGGAAGCTGTCAGACCAGAAGTGGTACTTTTGTTTATATATCAGTCATATCAGATTATAATATGTCAGGTTATGTAGTCCTAGGGAAGTGTGTTGTGTTCAGTAACCTGGCTGCTAGTTAGCAGGGTTAAGTCTCATTTTAGTAAGCTCTCTTCATGTAATCCTCTAACTAACAGCTTGTTTAATGATCCAGTTTACAGTGAAACAAACCATTGCTTATTTTATTGATACTGTATCTTAGAGTTTAATCTCAGTTGTGCGATTATGATATTTTAAGACATTTCACAATGAATATGTTCACCCTTAACTAGTATGGCTGAGTGTTTCTTAATTTGGGTTAAAAGTCTTCAGACTTTGAGACTTTGAACTCTCCACTGAAAGCAACGACATTAAGTTGAAGGTCTGAACTGGTGACAGTTCACAGTTGTTGTGTGCTTTTGGTGTGTCGTGGCTCCAGGCTGTGGGGTGCCCCACTCTAAGCTGCGTCTGTGTGCCATATGACCTGTAGATGGTAAGCCACTTTGTCAGATGGAGATTAGAGGGGTCACTGTGTGACACTGTGTGGCCTGCGTTTCAACTACACTGCGACACTAGCTCCATGCTGTGACCTGATGCTATGGCAGAATATGAGACACAGAAGCACATGAGGACACTTTTTAAAGCGACACTATGTAACTTTTGGCGCTCTAGCGGTTAAAAAACAGAACTCTACACATCCAGCGGAAGAACGTTCTTCTCTAAGTTTATGTCTGTGGTGATTCACGCAGGTGATGTGTTACTCTGCATCAGTGACGACCCGATCAGGCTACAATAGTCTAAATATAAGCACTTATTATAAGTGTACCGTAGTGATTTGGGATAAAACAAAAACGCAGTTTGGAAGATGAATTCATGATGTGCCCACTCATTATATACATTTTGCAAATTTTAACCACAGAAAAAGTTACGTAGTGCTGTTTTAACTCCGCATAGGGAGGAGCAATATATCGTCACATATATTTTAGTTCTTTGAATGCGTGAGGATGTAAGGGAGTACACAGATGTTATTTCACAAGCTAGATTTTCCTAAAATCTACATAGATTCATTTGCGTACTTGATTAGACTGATTAAGGTGTTCACACTTGTAGTTGGTTTCATTTGGTTCATTTGGTCCAGACCAAAAAGGAAAATGATACATTTGGTCCTGGTCCGCTTGGCGTTCACACTGGCATTTTTGACAGCGAACCTGAAGATACTGAACCTAAAGGCATAGTGATACGATCACAACCTGATTGGTTGGGTTGAATGATGTATATATCTCGTGACGGAATTCACCAAACACCCCAAACAAAAAGTGTGTTTGACTTAAAGCGGCACTGCGCAGACTGAACCATGTATAATCAAAGCACCCATTCATTGATCGATCTGCTCAGCGCCGCTTTATGTCAAATACACCTGTGCCGTATGCTGGACTAAGCACGCTCATTGTTGCATGAACATATGTTTTTATTTTCACCACCTGCAAACTCACAAACTTTTTTTGCTGTTGTGTGGTTGCTCTGTTAGTGCAGTTCATTTGAGTAAGTGTGAATGCTGAATCGTGCACACCAAACGAACTGAGAGAGCTAAAAAAATAGGTCTCGGTCTGCTTCCTGTGCAGTTCGAATGAAATTTGCGTGCAACACAAACCAAATACTTCTGAATAAACCAAAAACAGAAAGTAATGACAATATGTGATGCTATGCAACGTGACTTCAAGGGAACAAGCGGTGTATCCAAAACAAAATGAGCAGAGGGCAAACGTGGAGCAACGAAGAGGTAAAGTGCCTTTTATGAGCTCTTTGTTAGTTTGCAGGTGGTGAAAATAAAATCATATACATGCAACAATGAGCGTGACTAGTTCAGCAGATGGCATTAGTTGTAGTCGACTTAAAGCGGCACTGAGCAGACCAATCAGTGAATGGGTACTTTGATGTCATATACCAGCAGCGCTGCTTTAAGTCGAACCCACCATTTCTTTTTGTTTGGAGGGTTTGGTGACTTCTGTCACAAAATATATGTCTTTCAACCCGACCAATCAGGTCGAGAATTTATCACTAAAATGCCAGTGTCATCGCTAAGTGAACCAGGACCAAAAGTGAACCAAACAAACCGAACTAGAAGTGTGAACACACCCTATGTTTCATTCGAACCGCACCAGAGTTTGTTTGGAAGCGGACTGAGACCCATCTTTCTAGCATGTGCACCAGGGTTCAGATGGCTGCGTTCACACATAATGAACGCCACTAACGGAGCAATTGCACCCTCAACTTCTCTTTAAAAACCTAGTGAGCTGTCTTGCTGTCTACTGCTGCGAAGACAAAAAGACAACATTTTGAGGCAGTATCCAAATTAAAAAGAAGCCTATAAGTAGGTCCAGATGAAATCAGACATTTTGTGGTGATTGTAAAGTTCACCCAAAAATTAAAATTATGTGATCTCACACACAAAAAAAAGATATTCTGAAGAATGTTGGTAACTGAGCAGTTGATGGTCTCACAGTGAGAAAAATACTGTGGAAGTCAACTGTTTGTTAACCACTTGTGCTGTGTTCAGAAGAAAAATGAAATTCATAAAGGTTTGCAACAATTTGCATTGGGTAAGTAAATGATGACAGAATTTTCATTTTTGGGTGAACTATCCCTTTAATGGAAATTGTGTTGAATGTTATCATCTAAATATGGTAAACAAATAATGCTAACTATATAATCGCCCATACCAATGTACAGCAAATGCTGCTTTAAATGCACAAGCTCTTTAAACTCAAGAGGATTCAGACTGGCAATGTTTTTATCATTCATCATCTGGACAATCATTCTGGAAGTGATTACAATTATATTGTTCCTCTGTGTCTTGGTTCCTCTATGGTGTGAACTTCCCTATTCTGACAGAAATGATTAATAAAACTTCATATTAATGCCATTCTTGGTGTGAACCGCCATAAGAGTACTTCATTCCTATTGGTAGCTGTAAGGCATAATCAAATTAGCAAAATATTTACTAAACAACCACATAAGAAGCAGGGAATGTGTTCAGTTTTTTTTTTTTTTTTTTAATTCTGAGGAAATCTGGAGTTTTCTGCCTATAAAGTGACTGATTGGCACTCATACCTCACAAAATAATGCTGCTCATGTGAAGCACAAAAGAAATTTGCCTCGCAACATATTCATTTAGAATTTCATATTAGCATGTTGCTAAGATAACAGTACAGTACTCTCAGTTACACTTTATTTTAAGGTCCAGTTCTCACTTTAACGAGCTGTCAGCTACGACTTTTGCAGCAATAAACTCTTAATTACTGCTTATTAGTAGTTAGTAAGGTAGCTGTTAAAGTCTCCATGAAATCAAAATGGAAATTTTTTGGCTTTTAGTATAAGTATGTTAGCCCTAAGGTTATCTGTAAAGTAGTGTGCTCCAAACAATGACAAAATTTGTTTTTAGAAGATATAAGCATTCAAAACTTACAGTCTCTAACTTCTGCCAATATGGATAAACGATTTTGATTACATCACCCTGCACTTCAGCTTCTCATCAAATTTTCTGTCCAGTCAAATGCTCTATAAATAGACGCTGAAGCTGCAGCTGAAATCAGTCACTTGTTCACAGAATTTGTATTTTCTGTACGATGAATGGCACGTTGTGCACTATATATGGTATAGAGAACAATTCAGGCAGTGTAAATATGGATTCCGTTGGACCGAATGAAGTCTGGTTTCACATTGTCACATGAACCGAAACGATCTCAGTCTACACTACACAACTGAAAACACATGTCACATGACCATTCATGCAGGTACAACCGTAGATATGTATAGGTAGATTCCCTATTATTTAGATGGCGGACGCGTTTACTTGCTTGGAGCGGTCGAATGGGGAATCTACCTATACATATCTATGGGTACAACAATGAGCATGATGTTGGATGCCCTCTCCGGAAGAATTACACAGTTCCCGCTGCCTTAAAAAAGTCCAGAACATTATAAAAGACACTTCACACCCTGGAAATTCATTCTTTGAACTGCTGCCATCAGGTAGACGGTAAAGAGTTATTAAAACAAGGACTAATGGATTTAAGAACAGTTTTTATCCGACAGCTGTTACCACACTCAGTACTGCTAAAACATGTGTTTATGTGCAGTAAGAGATTGGGGCAATAATGACAGAATGTATGCTGTGTGTGTGTTTTAGTATATTATTAAAATATATATAATTTCTTTTTTTGTTTTGTTTTGTTGATTACGAGTGATGCACTGATTGGATGGCACTTTAATTTCGCTGTACGTGTTACAGTGACAATAATGAATTCAGTGTTATTGTTTACACGATCATCAAGGATATGCAGAGCGAATGTGGGCAGCCACGCCATCCTTTTTCAAAGTCTCCGTTTTGGTCCGTTTACACTGAAATGCAACCCCAGAATTTTCAAACTAAAACAGGGTCTGCAGTGTTTTTGAAAGTCTCCGTTTTCGAGGGTAGAAAACGCCGGAATAGTGTAAAAGATAGGTGTAACCATAGTAAAAGTTATACATGTTGAAACAAAAACGCACTAGTGTAAACATAGCCTGAGTGGACCTTTAAGTTTTGGTATTAGGTAGGATTAGAGATGAAGAATATGGTCATGCAGAATATGTGATTTTAGAAGTACTAATAAACAGCCAGTATGCTGGTTATATGCATGCAAATAAGCAGTTAATAGTGAGAGTTGGTCCCTAAACTAACGTGCTACCATACTTTCAATACTAAGTGTAAACATCACATAACACTAGTGTTGTCACGGTACCAAAATTTCAGTATTCGGTACCAATACCAGTGAAAATCCACGGTTCTCGGTACCAATTTCGGTACCAAATCAAAACACAAAAACATGAATTGAACAACACACTATTTTTATTAATAACAAACAAAAATAAAACNNTTTTGACTTGGAAGCTGGTATTTTGGGTTGAGGTGATGAAGCATTTGCTGTAATCCCCATTTTTCACTGTATAAACTGGCACTTGATCCATACATGTGAATTCAGCAA
>JAHKKF010529845.1:12500-17953 GCA_019740295.1 Labeo calbasu | reverse complement strand
ATCCACGGTTCTCGGTACCAATTTCGGTACCAAATCAAAACACAAAAACATGAATTGAACAACACACTATTTTTATTAATAACAAACAAAAATAAAACAATAAAGTTTCGGCTTGGAAGCTGGTATTTTGGGTTGAGGTGAGCATTTGCTGGAATCCACATTTTTCACTGTATAAACTGGCACGTGATCCACACATGTGAATTCAGCAACAGCTCGGTTCAGTTTTCTTGCCTCAGGTGAGTTTTTGTCATACTACTGCTGCTGAAAAGCATCTGGAACCATTGTCTGGTTAGGAGTTTGCTTTGGTGGTTCGTGGTCTTCTTCAGCCTGCAGCTGTAAAAGGAAAATATAATATACTTAAGTAAAGCAATGGGCTGAGTCTGACCAAATGCAACATTAGATTGACACCAGCTAAATAGAACTTTATATATAATGTAACTTTTTAGTAAATAGCAAACCTCAGCTTTTATAATAAATTTAGATAAGATTACTTATATTAAGTGTATGATATCAATGTTACACAGATGGAAACTGTAGTATTAAAAACACTTTACAAAAAGACTCCATTTCACATGACTTAATAAACAAGCGTTACATAGCAATTATTCTTAATTTCAAAATGTATTAATAATTTTAATTAAACACTTAATAAAGAAGTTTATTCTAATACTTGCGTTAGCATTAACCACGCTTATGCTAACGATTAACTAAGCAAATGGCGATGTTTATTTAGGGTATAATTTTTATAACAAAAGCTCTAAATATAAAATTAAATTAACTTACCTTTTAATTTTTTTAGTACCGGCTTGGTGCCGAAGTACCAGGTCTTTTGACAACACTAGTTCTGACTTTATAACTCACAGTTGCTAATTTATATCATGCAATTTTGAGAAAAAAGTCAGAATTGCGAATTTATATTTTGCAATTCTGATTTTATAACCCGCAATTGCAAGTTCATGTCACACAATTCTGACTTCATTTATATCTCACAGTTCTGACTTTAACTTGCAATTTCGAGTTTATATCATACAATTTGTGGAAAAAAGTAATTTCCATTGCAATTTTGACTATAACGTGCAATTATGAGTTTATATCATTAAATTCTGAGGAAAAAAGTCAATTGCGAGTTTATAATTTGCAGTTCTGCTTTTATAACTCAAAGTTGCGAGTTTGTATCACAATTCTGGCTTCATTTTTTAGAATTGCGAGTTTATATCACACGATTCTGAATTGCACGTTTATATCACGCAGTTCGGAGAAAAAAGTCAGAATTGCGAATTTATATTTTGAGGAATAAGGGATCTAGCAAAACGATTTGTCATTTTCTAAAAGAAATTACAATATATATAGTTTTTTACCACAAATGCTCATCTCGCACTAGCTTGACTTCACGCATTACGTGATCACGTTGACTCTCATTGCAGACCTTTTTATTTTTATTTTTTAGAAAATGACCTGCTAGTTCTGCTAGATAAGACCCTTATTTCTCGGCTGGGATCATGTAGAGCCCTTTGAAGCTGCATTCAAACTGCAGTTTGGACCTTCAACCCACTGGCTCCCATTGAAATCCACTATATTGATAAAAATCCTGAAATGTTTTCCTCAAAAACCTAAAAAAACTTTTCGACTAAAGGAAGAAAGTCATGAACATCCTGGACGACAAGGGGGTGAGTAAATTATCAGAAAATTTTTATTCTGTAAGTGAACTAATCATTTAAGTTAATGAATCAAAATTGTAGAAGAAAGAGCTAGATTCCATGCACAACTTCCATGCGTGACGTCATTGCTCTTGGGTGAGGGAGCCTCAGAGATTTATGGTACGCTAGTGTTTCTGACACATTTCGGAACGAAGCAACGTGTGAAATCAAGCTTGCGTAGCTAGAAGTGTTCAAGCTCACGTATTTACAGAGTGAAGAAACTGAGGAGCCGTTGTCCCATGTTGATCTATTTTTTTTGTACGTGTTCAGTCTGTCTGGTTTTAGCTGTGGCTTGGTGGAAGGTGTGCATTGGTGGTTTGTGGCGACAGTGGGAAGTCAGCGCTGGTTATTTTTGTTGGCCGGTGCAGGCATTTCAAGAGGCGTCCCCAAGGCCACAGACAGACAGAGCGAGCCGACTCCAGCCCCTCTCCGTATGGAAGAGCAGCTGTATTATTCAGCTCCCACAAAGTGAAGTGCAGCCCCTCCTTTCTGACTGCTCACTGGCAGAGTTTGTTTTTAATCACTGCAATCTGCGGCCACTTCTTCCCTGGCTCCCCTGATGGGTAATAGAATGTAATGGTGGGCTGATTCTAGGCTTGGCGTGGCTAGCAACATTTCTTTGAGATTTAGCTCGCTCAGCCGTGTAGGTTTCCACTTTTATAGCCTGTTTTTTTTTGTGATTTCACTCATTCACGTTCTTATTTCCTGTGGCAAGGATCTGCTTAAACCAGTGTGAGTTTCCAGGCTGGTGTAGTTTGCTGGTTAGCCCTGCAAAACTTACTTGGTGAAGCTACTGTAGGCTACAAGCATGGAGCAGCTTGTAGACTGAGTTTTCTAACACATTTGGGTCTCATTTTGCCTCTGTCATCCAATGTATTTCCAACAAAAACAGGGTATTTAGTGATTTGACACTGTATCCATAAGGATTTGATTCATTAGGTCTTGAGGAATTGATTCAAGGTGGTGATTTATCTATAAGGAATTTGTTTGATTGTGAAACATGTGCGTTACATATTAAAATGTGGCCAGGGGTTTTCCAAGGTTGTGTGTTGTTTAAAATTGGATTTAGAATTTGTGTTATATTCCAATTCAGTTATTGAATTTAAATTGATTGAATTTGAAGCATTCACTTTTATACACACTTAATTACAGAGGACTGCTACTTGGATACTGTGCTTTCAGTTGTGTCAAGTTTGGATTTGTAGGCGATTAGATTTTTTTGTCACTAACATTTTATGATGCAAAAATTGTTCTTTTGTATTTTAAATAACATTGACTTCAATGTATAACTAGTATTATTTATGATTTATATAGTATTTATTAATATTTTATATTTGAATTTGTTTTTGAATTAGTTTTCTTTTTACTTTTAGCCATTTTAGTATGTGCTTTTGTATATATTTTGAATATTTCTATTCTTTTTTATTTCAGTTTTAGTAATTTTTCAGCTTAAACTTATCTATTTCAGTTAGTTGCCAACAATGCCAAGGCAACATTTCTAAGTTTTGTTTATTTTTCATTTTATTTTATCTTTATTTTTTTTTATTTTATGAATTGAGTTAGCAAACAGAATGCAGATTTGTCATTTGAATTTAATTTTAAGGATGTAGAAATTCATATAACTACAATAGTTGTCATTTTTGACTGCAAATTAGGGTTTGTGATTTTACAAAACGTTATCTATGGAAGCCCATTTCTGCCATTTTTTTTAATCTCAAAATTCAGACTTTTTTTCCCCTCAGAATTGCAAGTTTGTGTCACGCAATTTCGCCATTTTTTTTTTCCTCAGAATTGCGTGATGTAAACTTGCAATTGTGTCTAAGTTAGAAGTGCGAGATATAAAAAAGGCAGAATTGCAAGTTTATCTCACAGTTCTGACTTTTTAACTCGCAATTGCGAGTTTATATCAAGCAATTCTGACTTCTTCATTTTTTAGAATTGTGAGTTTATATTACAGTTTTGACTTCATGACTCGAAATTGCGAGTTTATATCACAATTCTGGGGAAAAAAAAGTCAGAACCTGCAGTTGCATCAAAGTCAGAATTGTGAAAAAGTCGCAATTGCCTTCTTTTATTTTTTTATTTAGTGGCGGAAACAGGTTTTCATACTTATCTGAAAGTTTTAAATAATAAAAAAAATATATATTGAATTTTGAATATCGCCTATCACTGTAAAAGAAATGGGTGTTTCAACTTGAAATAAGTGTTGGTGCTGCCTTTAAATTTTACGTTTAGTCAACTCAAATACCCAAGGCAAAACTAAGACTTTGTTAAATAGTTTTTTAAGTCGAAAGAAAATGGTTTAATAATGTATAGAAATGTGTACTTAATTTATATGTATTTAGACCATAATGGAACACTTTATTTCACACCTGTTGAATTTCTATGAACTGTAATTCGGTAAATACTACTTTCTTTAATTCCAAGTCAACTTATGGTGCTGCCAATTCAATTTAAAACATTAAATATGAACTCAGTTTTGATTTTCAGTCAAGCTTTATATAAAAAGGCAAGTTACTTAGACTTTGCGTGAGAGGCTTTACTAGCGAGCTTCCTACAAGCTAAACATTTCTAAAAATTCAGCTGATTTTGGCTTGAAGTAAATGCGATCATGGCCTGACATTTTTTTTCAGTATCTTAAAAACATATTAAACATAGAGCCAAAGATTAATGTGCCATGGGAAATTGTTTTACAGTTAGTTTTTATTTTGATATATTTTAATTTAAATTTTATTTGAGGTTTTAGTCATTTTGGTTTGTGCTTGTCGTTCTTAATATTTAAAAAACTATATATTTTTTTGTATTTCTATTTAGCTTTGATTTCATTTTATTTCAGTTTTATACATTTTTGTGATTAAAAACGTATCTATTTCAGATTTTCAGTCTGTTCACAACAATATTTCTCATTTTAGGGTTTTTTAATTTTATTTTGAATTATTTTTGTAATTCTTTTATACTATTATTATTATTATTATTATTATTTGTAATTTTGTAGCATACCTTTTTATATATTACTCTTCAGGTTAATTAATTTTTATTTCAGTTTAAGTTTAGTTTTATCTTTTATTTATTTATTTTATTATATTTTTATATGTTATATTATATTTTTATTATATTTTTTATTATTTTTTTTTATTTATTTATTATTAGTAGTAATTTTAATTGTCAAAGTGAAATACATTTAAAATGAAGCACTAACATTACTACTAATAATAAATAAATAAAAATAAAAAAATAAAAAATATGTTTTTTAAAACTTTATTTATTTATTTTTTTTACTTTACTTGCTGTCTTTTTTATTTAATGAATGTTTGTGTTTTTTTTCGTTGTGTATTTTTCAAACATATTTCCAAAACAACCTGGAGTACAAATTAAATGAAATAAGTAAATAAGTAAGTAAGTAAGTATGCAGTTGATTATTATGTAATATTTTTAATTTAAGTTTTAGTCCTTTTTGTATCAATGTCAATTATTTTATCTAACTCCATGTTTTGAACCCTCTGGGGTCTGAGGATGTTTTGGGGCCCAAAGAAGTTTTGACATGTCCTATTATTAAATGCATATTAATCACAGAGCCAAAAATGAATGTGCCGTGGGAAATTGTTTTACAATTCTGTAGTGTACCATTGCTTCTTTACAGTACGCAAGAGCTCACAACCTCCGTACTCCAGCCCTAATAGCACGTGCATCTTTTCTTCCTCTAGTTAAGCTATCATGTTCTACAGGATGGGATCTTTGCATCTGTGTAGACCTCAA
>JAHKKF010529845.1:0-7500 GCA_019740295.1 Labeo calbasu | reverse complement strand
ATGCATTATGCATTTTAGCACTTCAACTTAGATTTATTGCAAGCTGTCAAACTAACATTTCAATTTTTATTTTAGTTTTCAGGATTTTATTTTATTTTATTTTTTAAATTTAATTTTATTTTAGCTATATCCACTATATTATTCATTTTTACTTTATTTAATGTTTGTGTACATTTTTATTGCAGCCATTTCAAAAACAAATTGGAGTAGAAACGTAACTATTTGATTTAAAAAATATATAAAACTGTCGCATGTGGAATTTAAATTCCTGTTTTTATTTCAATGCTGATTGTTAAATAAATTTGTTTACGTAATTGATTATTAAATGAAGTTTCTTTTTGGTTTAGGTATTTGGCTAAAATAACATTTTATTTCAGTTTCCGTGTTTCAGTAATAAATTCAATTTCAGTGCATCTGTTCCATACAAGGAAAGGAAATTGGGTTTTTACTACCTCTGTTAAAAAAAAAAAAAACGCTATAAAAGTAGTCCATACAACTATTATAATTCTTCCGAAGCTCTATGATAGCTTAGAGTTGGTGAGTAAATGATGATAAAATGTACATTTACATTTTAACTTCTCTGCAAATCCCAAACCTGGATAAGTCTTGAACTTTTTGTTTAATTTGCAAACTTCAGGTTCAGCATGGAAATAGTAGGCACTAACAATTCGTTATATGTCAGAAAGACTCTTTCTGATGTCTCATACATGACTGTGGTGCTGCATGCATGAAAAATGCATGTTCACGTGATTTGCATGCGTGTTTCATGAGGTCTGAGTATTTCTCTACGCATTCATTCGCTCGATTTGTTTCAGTCAGACTGCAGCTGACCTCAGGTCCTCATGAATACCTGATTGATGGCCTCTCATGTCACACCGATGTATGCAAAAGCGATGGGCTTGATAGTCCTCTGAAAACCTGCCACAGAATTCACTTTCTACAGCAGCTTTTTTCTCACCTGAACATTGTGAAACCAGTTAATTACTCGCCCTCATGTCTTTCCAAGACCTCTGTTCATCTTCTGAACACAAATTAAGATATTTTTGATGAAATCCGACAGCTTTCTGATTCTGCATAGACAGCAATGCAACTGACACGTTCAAGGCCCAGAAAGGTAGTAAGGACATCGTTAAAATAGCCCATCGGTGGTTCAGTCGTACTTTTATGAAGCTGCAAGAATACTTTTTGGGTGCAAAGAAAACAAAAACAATGACTTTATTGAACAATTTCTTTTTTCCATGTCAGTTTTCGATGTTTGTTCACGAGAGTACCCCGCTTTGGTACCAATGTTGTGAGGTGGATGAATTTAGAAGCCAGATTTCTGCATGCTGACAGTGTATTGTTAGATTGTCAATGCTGTAAAGTCTCTCCTAAAAATTGCAACTCTATATTCATTCCCTTTATAGCACCGCTGATAGAGCCATGTAACAAATCCACCTTCAACAGTGAAGTTCAAAACAACTACTGTCAGACATGAAATTGCCTGCTGCGAGCAAAGCTTTTTTTATTGTTCATAAAGGTTGCTGTATTTTGTGAGGAGTGATAGTTTTGTTTATCAAAGCGTTACAGATATTCAGCCTATTTGTTTTTTTTTTTAATATCTGTTACAGTTACTCTAACGCTGTTGTGTTAGGCTGTCCATTGTCTCAGTTTTTAATCATTGTGTAATGCCTGGTTTCAGTTAGGTTGCTTTGGGTAGAAGTGTCTTAATAATTAACAACTGTAAATATAATTTTTAAAAATCCAGGGTGCAAATTAGGAAAATAAGAGGTCAGTTGTTTGATGTTTGAAAATTAAGAAAATGTAATTTTACAGTTGGACAGTAAATTATTATTATTATTATTATTATTATTATTATTATTATTAGTTGTTGTTGTTGTCATCATATTGATATCTCAAAATATTATATTTGTATTATATTTTAAAACAATTTGTTACAGCAAATATTACAACTGTAATTTTGGTTGATATTTATTTATTTATTTATTTATTTGTTTATTTATTAATTTATTATTATTATTAATAATAATAATAATAATAATAATGATAATAATTTTTACAGTGAAATAACTATTTTGTTTGATACTCTTGTTTGGTATTTGCTTATTTATTATTATTATTTTTATTATTATTATTAATTTTTTAGTGAAATGACCATTTTTTATATTCTTGTTTGATATTTATTTATTTATTTATTTATTAATCATTTCATTACAATTTATTGCAATTAATTACAATGAATTACAATTAATTTGGTTTGATATAAATTTTGGTTTGATGTTTGATATTTACTTGTTTGTTGTTGTTATTATTATTATTATTATTATTATTATTATTATTTGTAATTTTGTAATATAGTTTTTTTTATATATTATGCTTTAGGAATATTATTCTCCAGTGAAATATTACAACTAACAAACTAGCTAGCTAGCTAACTAACTAAAACTAACTGAATTATTTATTTATTAATTTATTCATTCATTTATATTTGCAGTGAAATATTACAACTAATTTTGTATTTATTATTATTATTATTATTATTATTATTATTACTGCTAATCATTTTTTCAGTGAAATATTACAACTAATTTTATTTGGTATTCTTGTTTGATATTTATGTATTATTGTTATTATTATTTCTATTATTATTGCATTTTCTTGCAAAAAAATAGATGCTAAATTTTATTGAGGTAACCATAACAACAGTAGACTGTTTGAGTATTTTGAACTTCAGAAACAGCATACTGACAAAACATCAGTACTTTCATTATTTATGCTGTCTGTTCGATCTTTAGGAAACATGTCTGATCAGTATGTGATGGACTAGTTAATAAAGAAAATGTGTAGTTTTGCACATCCTTAATTTAAAGGGTACCTTTCACCCCTGTTATGTTGATGTCATTGGATTTGTGGAAATGTTATGATTAAAAAATCAATCAGTTTTATTTAGCATCTAATCATAATGTGAGCTAAAGTCGACACGGACATTGTGCGTTCACAGATTATTGATTTCCCATCATTTTGTAAGATCATCTCCTCCGCCACGTTCTGACAGATGAACGAACGCTTCACTAAAAGGTTTCTTACGGTGAGCCGCGGATCACTTTATCGACATCCGTGAGGGATGAGCCGGTCCGTGTGCGCAATACCAGCACGGTGCGATTCATTTAAAGAAAATTTCGACTCGGGACGAGATCCTTTATAGACCATTGAGAATGTGAAGCGTGTCAGCTGAGCGAACCGCCGCTGAATTAATTTCCCTTAGAAAAGCGGCTGTCATTACCGCCCCATTGGCCGGGTCCTGCTCCCATCGTGCCCAGGGCGCTCTGTCAGCTTGTTCAAGCTGTGGGAGAAGAGGTTAAACAGGCATTTCCAATGAGCTGACTACTCGATCGGTCCTCCCGTTAATGGGCATTCACAGGACACGAGTCAATGTCACTCAACATCAGCATACTCAGATGCGTTCAGATATGGCACTCAGGGGCTAATTGATTATCATCCAGCAAGCTATTAAAAAGATATTTTCCCTGCTGTGACACTGTGGCTTTAAGCAAATGGACCGCAGTGTGTTTAAAGCAGTGTTTGATTGTTTTATTGTGGCGCAGTCAGCCCACAGGCCAATGTTGGGGAGTAAACGCAGCGACGCTGTAACTTAACTGCACTTTCCAGTAGCTCATCTGTTCTTAGTGTTGCCGTTTAGCAGGACTAATCATCAGCAATCAAATGTGCAATTTTTAGTTGGAATTAAATTTGAATTCATGTGGCACGCAGAATGCAGAATTTGTGTTTGAATTGAAATGTACTTTTAAGGAAGTATTTAAACCTAAATTCTGATTTGAATTCTGCTCTGAATTGTAAATATAAATATAGTGTAAATATAAATATATTTAATATGTGTATGTAAAATATTTACAGTTTTAATGTAAAGTATTTACAAAAATATAACTAATAAATATTGATGTAAAATATAAAAATATATATAATATTTAAAAACATTTTTTTATATTTATTATTTTTATGAAAATTTGTACAAATATATATATATATATATATATATATTACAAATATTTACAAAAAACTTAGAGCTTAGATGTAACTGTGTTTGTGTGTGTTTATTTATATAATACACACATTTGACTAATTTTTAATTCTTTTAATTCTTTATTTATATTATTTATATGTAAAATATTTACAAAAAATATAGAGCTTAGCTATAACTGTGTGTGTGTGTTTGTGTGTGTTTATTTATATAATACACACATCTGACTATTTTTTAAAAATGTTTTGGTGAAACACTGAATCTTTATTTTTCCTTTATTTATTTATTTATTTATTTATTTATATGTAAAATATTTACAAAAAATGTAGAGCTTAGCTATAACTGTGTGTGTGTGTTTATTTATATAATACACACATTTGACTATTTTTTAAAAATGTTCTGGTGAAACACTGAATCTTTATTTTTCCTTTATTTATTTATTTATTTATTTATTTATATTATTTATATGTAAAATATTGACAAAAAATGTAGAGCTTAGCTATAACTGTGTGTGTTTATTAATATAATACACACATTTGACTTTTTTTAAAAATGTTCTGGTGAACTACTGAATCTTGTTTCTCATTTATTTATTTATTATTTATATGTAAAATATTTACAAAACATTTAGAGCTTATCTATAACTGTGTGTGTGTGTGTGTTTGTGTGTTTGTGTGTTTTTTTTATATATATATATAATATAGACATTTAACTAATTTTTAAAAAATGTTCTGGTGAAATACTGAATTTTTATTTTTCCTTTATTTATTTATTTATTTATTTATTTATTTATTTATTTATTTATTTATATTTATTATTTATTATTTATGTGTAAAATATTTACAAGGAACTTTTCTTGTTTTTAGTATCTTGGCTATAACTGTGTGTGTGTGTGTTTGTGTTTTTAAAAATGTTCTGGTGAACTACTGAGTCTTTGTTTTTCATTTATTCATTTATTTTTTATTTATTTACTTAGTTATTTACGTATGTAAGTGTATTTATTATTTATGTGTAAAATATTTACAAACTTAGAGCTTAGCTATAACTGTGTGTGTGTGTGTTTATTTATATAATACGCACATTTGACAAATTTTTAAAAATAGTCAACATTTTACACACACAAACACACACACACACATATGCATAATATATACAAAACAATTATAGCGTAGATACACACACGTGTGTATATAATACACATATTTGACTAATTTTTAAGAATAATAAACAGTATTTTATACACACACACACACATTTATTTATTTATTTTTAATTTATTTTTATAATACACACATACTATATTCTAAACACATATAATTTATAAAAAATATTTATTTTTTAATAATACACATACACACATAATATATTCTAAACACACACACACACACACACAAACATAATTTATAAACACATATACACACACGCATACATACATATATATATATATATATATATAGTTTTGGTTTGTAAAATATTTACACAAGAAAAAAACTGAGCTTAGATAGAACTGTATGTGTGTGTGTGTGTGTGTGTGTGTGTAAAATGTGTTGTTGACTATTTTTAAAAATTTGTCAAATGTGTGTATTATATAAATAAACACACGCACACACAGTTATAGCTAAGCTCTAAGTTTTTTGTAAATATTTTACATATAAATAATAAATATATAAATATATATTCTAAGTACTTAAAATGTAAAAAAAAAAAAATAGCAAAAATGTAATATAATACCTATTTTATTTATATAATACACACATTTGACTAATACTTAAAAATAGTATACATACATTACACACACACACCAACATGTGATTTGTATTTATTCATATAATATACATACAGTTTAAAAGATTTTAAAATGTGCATATTTATTTATTTATAAATTGTTGCTTGTGAAGCTACACTTTCAAAGTGACACGTGAAGTGGTTCTTGTTGCACGAGTACATGTAACTAACACCTTTGCATCTGCTGCAGTTTATCCAGTATCTTTTTCTACGAGCTGCGTCACAGTACACCATCAGCTCTGATGTTACAACATGACTTTAGAGATGAGCTTGCATATTCATTCACGGAAAGAGCTGTCGACACAGCACACACCTGCAACCCTTAAATCAAGAGTGTGTGCCCAGGGGCAACGTCGAGATTCAGATTTCAGCATGGAGTGACAGAGAGATAAAAAGCTTTTGGAAACAGTAATTTGAAAGGGGACTGCACAGCACCATCAGCAGAAAAAAACAGCAACAGGAGGGCATGGAAATGATGGCTGTGTCCCTCTCCCACGCACATGATTGAGCCGCTGGACCTAAATGCACTCTAAAAATACACTCAGCAGAAAATGACAGCGCTGGTGCTTCTCAGATTGCACTTGAGGAGGATTCCTGCACCTTGGGGTGGACTGGCTCTCTCTGTGTCTTTAGCAAGGGTGGTGTGAGGACACTGCATGTGTGGTGGTTGTTTAATGGCTCAAAGATTTGATCGGAGAAAGGCTTTAAGCGTTTACAAACCGAATGGGGAAACAATGAAACTGGTTTTAGATATGTGGGTAAAAATGGCTTTAATCAACACCTTCTGTTCCAGCATGCAGCCCCAGTAGGCTCTGCTGATCTGAGAGAGCTTTGGGTGAGCGTGGTTAAGACCTGCAATCTAGTAATGTGAATGTTCCTGCATGTCTCAGTACCTCCATTAGTCATAATGAGGTTCAGCCACTGCTGCTAATGACAGGCTGTTCCAAAGCACAGTACAGCACACTGGGCGTTTGAGAGGCAGCGGCTGCGGGGGCTTCTCTGCTTTCTAATTGATGGCTTTTTGTGATTTCACAAATTTATTTGCCTCTGATTTCCCCCCCTTTTTGGTGGGTTTAAGCATGTCTGCGTCATTTACCTTATCATTAATTTGGCCTCAAATACGCAGCTTGGCGGTTAATCACGCTGATAATGTTCCTCAGGTTTCATGCCATGGCTTTTCATAATATTTGAACATGATGAAAAAGATCTGAAACCTGTAGTTTCAAAGTGAACTATCATCTATCTATGTATCTATCTATCTATCTATCTATCTATCTATCTATCTATCTATCTATCTATTATCTATCATTCTGTCATTCTGTCTGTCATTCTATTGTTCTATCTATCGTTAGTTCTATAGTTTGTTCTGTCTATCTATCTATCTATCTATCTATCTATCTATCTATCTATCTATCTATCGTTCTATCTATCGTTCTATCTATCGTTCTGTTGTTCCTTTGTTAATTCTATCTATTGTTCTATCGTTCTGTCCGGTGTTCTGTCGTTCTGTTTATCTATCATTCTGTCTATTGTTCTGTTGTTCAATCTATTGTTTGTTCTAGAGTTGTCAAAAGGTACAGTGATGGGTCGTTCTTGAACGATTCGTTCATTTTGAACGAATCTTTAATGTGACTCGGGACGAACGAGTCGTCTCGGGGGGTGATTCGTTCAGTCGC
>JAHKKF010529844.1:0-12841 GCA_019740295.1 Labeo calbasu | reverse complement strand
TTTAAAAACCCCAATAAATTACACCTATGTTTTTTTTTTTTTTTTTTTTTATATATTGTAGATGTATTTATTTATTTTTATTTTCATTATTATAGTTTTCCTTAACTTTTTAATGTTATCATTTATTTTTTTATTTTTGTGTAATGTATTTTTCATTTTTATTCATATATTATTTATTATTTCATTATTTTTTTTAGGCAAGCCTTAAATTTGGGTAAAGAAATCTAATTCTGGACAGTTTTATCACAGAATGGCAGTTGCAAGCAGCCAGCAGTGGATTGAATGACATACTCCACCAATATCACTCCAATATCGCTATCATTTGCTGTTATGCATATGCATTTACTATGTGCATATCGTATGCATGCATCATGGCTTATCTTCTCCTAGTCTTACACACAGGCCAAACTCTAGAAAATAAGACCGGTCCACATGTCCATGATCCACAACTGTTTTAAAGCTCAGGATGGCTTGGATCAACAATGTAGGAATGTGCGACCGTACAGAGAAGATCTGCAGTCTGGAGGGTTTGCTTATGGCGCATTAGCGTGTTGGGCCGGTATTAGTCTGGCTTGAGCGATTCAGGTTAATCTTTTCACCCCTTCCTCAGAAGACAAGACCAATCCTGTGAGATTTACCTGGGATTAGAGCCATTTATGCACCAAATCCCAATTTAGGATTCTACAGGCAATTCTACACCCTCCATGTGACCCTTTCAGAAGCACAGAAGGCCCCTAAAGGAAGCTGTGACTGACTTAAGGTGAAAATCAGTTAATTCAGACAGGAATGCATTCATATCCGTCTCCCGCTGCCTCAAGAGGAGCTTCTGGAGCACAAGGTGTTTGGTTCATGATCCTCACACTTTTTCTCTCAAGGTGCTGTTGACATGTGAGGGTATGTGAGCGTGCTGAGGGCTGTATGGTGAAGCTCCAGGGGGACGGCGCTCAGGTATCAGGCTCTGATGTGTGTGTGATAGACTGTGAGACTGTTAAACCCTGACCTGGCTGTAGAAAAATGAAAACCAGCTGAGGAGCGCCTGCATCGCTCTGTGCCGATGCTGGCGTGTGCTGTCTGAGTGTGAGAGAAAGAAATGAGTATGGGGAGGACAGGAAAAGGTGAGGAGTATTCAGATGACAGATGGTGCTGGGAGATAGCGGGTACTTTATGAACTGACTCGCTTTGTTGACTGAGAAAAGGCAGAAGGAGCAAGAGAGGAAAACCCAATAAACTCCCGCAAGAGGAATAGCGCTTTGTGATTAGTTCACCCACACTGATAACAGCCCAATCTGTCTGTCTAATCTTAAAATGTGTCTCAGTAATGTTAAGTGCCGACATTTGTTAAAATACGTGTTAACGTGTTGAAGTAAAGAAAATGTCTGTTCTTTTAGAGGTTGAATTAGTTAAATTACCTTTTTAGTAACCTGAGAACAGTTACTGGCCATATATTTATTTAAACATATATTGAATTAATTACTTTACTTTAAATATTTTATCTCTTTGACAAATCAACACAAATAAATAAAATAGAATAAAAAAAGATTAAATGAAATATGAAATAAAAAAACATTAAAATAATGTTTTGCTTGTTACCACTTGCCATAAATGTAACTAAAATAAAAATAAAATAAAATAAAATTAAATAATTGTTTGCTCATTATCACTGGCCATAAATATCACTGTAACAAATCATCAAAAATAATAAAATTAAATATTTTTGCTCATTATCACTGGCCATAAATATCACTGTAACAAAAATAAATAAAATAAAATAAAATAAAATAAAATAAAATAAAATAAAATAAAATAAAATAAAATAAAATAAAATAAAATAAAATAAAATATGCTCATTATTAATAGCCATAAATATCACTTTAACAAATAATAATAAAATAAAATATTTTTGCTCATTATCACTAGCCATAAATATCACTTTAATCATGAATTATCACTTTAAATAAAAAAAAAATAATATATATAATAACAAATATTCTGTCATTTTGACAATGAGTTAGCAATTTTTTTATGATTAGTTAAAATTGTACTATTTTCCACAGAAATAACTATTCTTTGGGTGTTGAATTAATTATATTTTGTCAGCTGGGACAGGCCATAGTATTTCTGACCAGCCAGGAAATTGTATTTTTATTGAAATATATTTTATTAATTATTATATTAAAAAATTTTGTTGCTTTA
This sequence comes from Labeo calbasu, assembly GCA_019740295.1. Classification (NCBI taxonomy): domain Eukaryota; kingdom Metazoa; phylum Chordata; class Actinopteri; order Cypriniformes; family Cyprinidae; genus Labeo; species Labeo calbasu. Next base: position 10,648 of record JAHKKF010529844.1, on the reverse strand, counting down.
CCAAGAGATTTTTTTTATTCATTACGTTTTTGCTATAAATATTTCTGTTATTTGAAAATATTCTTCACTATGACAATAATAATAGTAATAATAACTGTTAAATATTATTTTTGTTATTATTATTTTACTACTTTTTTCCTGTATTTGTGACAAACAGCGCACGTTGAAAATCACAGTTTTCCTCCTCATATGTTTTTTAATTGTTTAATTCACATATGTCATCACACAAGTTTTCGAACACTGCGAAAAATCATTTTATCAGTCACTATTTCTATTTATTTGTACAGTAAGAATATCTAAACATCCGTAAACCGTTTACTTGATACCCAAAAACTGTGTTGGATAACTAGACTTGTTTTCAGAGCGTATATCTAGAACCCAGTTTATTTTTCCAACCCCACTGGCGAATCATTTTTCTTGTTTTAAGCATAAACCTTCCTAAATATAGTTAGATTTATGCTAAAAACAAGTAACAATTTGTGTTTTCTAGATAAACAAATGATGGCAAATTTTCCACTATTATAAAAGCCATTAGAAGAATCACAGCAGATGTTTTCATTGGCAGACGGTTTGTACATCTTTGAACTGCTTGTCAGATTCTGCTTACAAACAACTGAGTTTCATGTGATTTTTCCGTCCCTCTCTCAAAGGTGAAAGGTCACGCCTGTGCTGATCCGCGTTATCAGGTACATCAGTTTTAATGGCACGTGGGGGGTTTCGGACCGCACGATTCCTCTGGGAATACGTTAATTAGGAATTACGAGAAACAGATGAAAACGCTGGCAGCGAGTCGGATGCTGCATTGCTTCATCCTGTAGTCATTTGAGTTTATCTCCAGCTGTTCGACAGTGTTTTATGCAACACGAGGTTACTGTGATTTAGCGAATTCCTCTTGTGCAAAAACACATCCAGGCAGCTTCCTTGGAGTTTCCTAACAAGTCATTAAAAGCATTTATTTCCCGTGGCACAAAGGGGGCTATTGTTCAACTCCAGTCTCCATTTTTACTGTCACAACATTTTCATTTTTTCATTACTTCAAGATGGGAGTTACACGAGAGCGTCTGTTGCTCTCCGAGTGATCTATGGGAGGTCAGGGAGAGAGTCTGTGACCATGTGTGAATTCTCTTTATTTAAAGCTGACTTTAATACTAGCGTATGTTTAATCTAGATCCCCGCGCTGCCCGGGCTTCAGCTATAGGATTTCATTTCATTTCTGGAGAGATGCCCTCAGCATCGAGGATGTAATTTCAGGACTCTGTGCATTTGGAACTCTCGATCCATCTCGCCCTAGATGAAACAGGTTTATTATTACAGCAGGGATGTAATATCAGCCTGAGTGTTTCCACTGGCTGGGAATAATGCCCCGAACATGCTGTTAACCACTTGTACGCCACACATGGGGAAGGTGTTTCCGTTCACTCCCAAGATGCCTCGGTCATTTCCGTGACTTTGCAGGCACCCTTGTTCTAAGGAGGCTTGCGTGTCGTGCCTGAGATTAGTCCAGTCGGGGCAGCTGTGAGGATGGAAATCGGGGAACTTGCCCTGTTGGAAAATGTAGCTAATGTGGAACCTAATAGTCTTTTGCTGGTCCAAACTGGTCTGGACTGTTGATCAGATAGACTAGCAGTTGGTGAGGACTGATATGGTCAGGGCTCTGCAATTTGGCTGGCATGCTGGATGAGAGATTTGGAGAAAAATTATTAGAGAAATGACAAAAAAAATGTTAATAGGTCAGTAGGGAAATTTTTTGCTCAGCAAAAACAGTGATGTTGTAAAATGTAATTACAATCGGAAATAACTGTGCTGTATTTATATACATTTTAAAATCTAATTTATTCCTAAGAGGACAAAGCTGAATTTTCAGCAACATTTATCCAGCTTCAGTGTCACATGAACCTTCAGAAATTAATTTTAATATGCTGATTTATTATCAAATGGTAAAAACGGTTGTGCTGCTTCATATTTTGGTGTAAACTGTGATGTGTTCCTTGATGAATGGAAAGTTCAGAAGAACAGGAATTAATTGAAATAAAAAATATTTTGTAAAATGATAAATGTACATAAAATTGTAAAGTTATAAAAAATGATAAATTATACAATTACTGTCACTTCTGATGAATTTAATGCATCCTTGCTGTATTAATTTCTTTAATTAATTTCTCATTGACCCCAATCTTTTAAACAGCATGTGTGTGCAAAATATAATCTTATAAATAAAATGTATTTTATTTTATTTTATTTTATTTACCATTGAAAAGTTTGGGATGAGTAAGATTTTTAGAGTTTTTTTATGCTCATCAAGGCTGAATTTATTTGATCAAAAATCCAGAAACAGTAATATTAATATAACAGTAATATTGTGAAATATTATTTGAATGTAAAATTAAAAAAAATCAAAATATTTTTTTGCTCATTATCACTGAACATAAATATTTCTTACCTTATTCCTTATTTAAGAAAATGTTATTTGAAAACAACAACAACAAAAACAATTAAATTATTTTGTAACAAATATTTTGTCGCTTTGACAATAAGAGTTAGCAGTTTTTATTATTAGTTTACATTTTGTCAATTGGGACAGGCCATGAATTATTTCTGACCAGCTAGGAAATTGTATTTATATTAAATAAAACTTTATTCTGTTTCTTTGACAAGGTAATTTTTTTTTTTCATTACAGTTTTAATAGTTTTAATATTATTACTTAAAAAATATTCTTCCACTATCGCAATGAAATAATAATAATAATTATTAATAATAATTATTATTATTATTATTATAATTATTTTCAGCATCATTACTCCAGTCTTCAGCGTCACATGATCCTTCAGAAATCGTTATAGTATTCTGATTTATTATCAATGTTGAAAACATTTGTGCGGCTTAATATTTTTTTTAAACCTGTAATACTATTTTTTAGGATTATTTAATAAATAAAAAGTTAATAATATAATATAGAAATAATAGAAAAATGTTGTAACATTATAAATTACTATTTGAAAGTTTGTGGTCAGTCATTTACTGAGGATGTGTTAAATTGTTTAAAAAGTGATAGCAAAGACTTGTTAAAAAAGATTTGTATTTTGAATAAATGCTGTTAAGTTTTTACTCATCAAAGAATCCTGAAAAAGAATCACAGATTCCAAAAAAGAATATTAAGCAGCAGAACTGTTTTCAATGTTGATAATAAATCAGCATATTAGAATGATTTCTGAATGATCATGTGACACTTAAGACTGGAGTAATGACTGATGAAAATTCAGCTTTGCATCACAGGAATAAATTATATTTTAAAATATATTAAAATAGAAAACCATTATTTTAAACTGTAATAATATTTCACAATTTTACTATTTTTTCCCTGTATTTTTGTATATATATATATATATTAACAGAATGTGCAAGCTGCTATTTTCCATACAACAAGAGCAGATTGTAACTGGTTCAAAAGCTCCAAAGCAGCCAAAAAAAGTACCATCTATATTTTATAAATAGACTATATTCTAATGCTGTATGACAGCTTTGCATTAAGAACAGACACACACAAAAAACAATAATTATTCACAGAATAGAAGTTTCTAAAGACATGAGGGTTACGTGCCCATGTTCTGTTATGTACCTGTGTGTAGCGTAACTCAATCTTACCAATCAGGTCAGTCCTCATCACTGTCTGGTAAAGGTCAGTCATGGGAGACTGGTACCTAGACACTGGCCTTATAAATCTCTTATCTGATCCAGATGTGCTGCGAGTGTCCGTTTGATCTCTCGTTGGGCCTGGTAACGGTTAGCGAGGGCCGCTCGCACACAGCATAAAAAAAGTAGGGGATTGGAATAGAAAGATGATCCAAACTCCAAGGGAGAAGTAGCGTCCAGCTGTTGGACAACATCACTTCACACTTACCTCATTGAGCGAGAGTAAAATCCGCAATATCCCAGGCTCGAGCACGCAGAGCGTTCCCTATGTGTGTGTGCAGACTGTCTGTGTGTTTGTGTGTGAATGAATGTTTGTGCCCGTCCATCTGTACGTCCTAATGAATACTCATTTGCCGCCAGTCTGTGTGGCTTCCATTGTGATCCGCAATGACTGCTGGAACTAACGACTTGAGGAGATAAAGGAAATGAATTCATTCTGTCTTTTCCTTTCGGAACGAGAAGTGGGGGTTGTAGGAAGCTTGATAGATTATTTTGTCTCATCGTCTTAATTGTTCACATTCAGGCCGATCTCCTGCGCCACCAAGATTACGCTTCAGCCCGAACCCCTCAGATAAAACGACACGTCTGCTGTTTTTCACCCTACCGCCTACTCGTTTACCACACCATTGCCTCAAAATCGCCCGCCGGCTGTTTCCTCATCTCCTTTTCCTATTTCATAGTTTAATAAACCACAGACTTACCCAAAACGCACCACCCAGGCTTCAGACCACATACGTGTAGGATATACATTTACAGTGCGGTTGCAAGCCAACCTCAAATCCCCAGGTTCAGGCATATAAATTGTCGTATGCGTCTGCACTTGTCTTTTCTGCTGTGGCCGCTGCTGCGCATAATCGCTTCTGCCTCACATTTGGCAGAGCTCGAGCCGATATCTAATAAAACCTGTATGCGGCACGCATGAGCCGCTGACAGATCGGTGTCGGGCGAGAACAAGAGAAACGGGTTTGAAAACTGTCACCTCATTGCTGCTTCGGCCCTCGAATGGACTGCCTAATTGAATAATCGAAGACGTTCTTGGAGGAAATTAAAAAATCGCTCTTGAGGAATTGGGTTATCTAAGTAGAAAATTACTGTATTGATTTTTGTTACGGCGTTGCATAGCTTGAGGGAGTGAATTGGTTTTAGATGCATTCTCCATTTCTCTTGTGGACGAATTCTTTTCTTAGTTATTTATCGCTTGCTTATTTCACAGGTTTGGATGTAGTCTCATGTAGGAAGACTTTTGACTATATGGTATTATTTTGGCAAAGAACTGGCAACGTAGAAGGAAGAGACTGCCTGACTGACAAAAAGTTTTTACGTGCTGTTTAGGTAAAGCTTTATTTGAGATTTTATCATAATGGTGTGGGGAATAAATTTATTATATTTAAAAATGTATATGTATTTTAATATTTTTTTTTTCTTTTACATTTGTAATGGAATGAATAAAAACATAAAGATTAAATTTAATATTAAACGTATAATAAAATAAATAAAATGTAAAAACGAATTAAAATAATTATTTTAAATAAATTATCAATTAATAAAAATCTATAAAATTTGAATTAAAAATATGAAAGGTATATAAAATAAATGCAATTTAAATAAGTGTATAATTAAATATATAATGATGGGTTAAATTCAACCCCAATGCTGGGTGAAATATGGACAAACCCAGTTAAATGTTTAACTCAATCTTCTGGGTAGTTTTGTTTATATTGGCTGGCTTAAAATGAACCCAAAATAGGTTATTACTAAATAAAAATCAGACACATAATTATAGAGGCGTCAGCAATAATCAAAAGGTGAAAATTTATTTATAAGCAATTTAAAACATGATCATTATTTATTTATTATTTATTCAATGTATTAATAAATGTTCATTAATTTAGCATATTAATAAATGTTAATTTAGCCTATTTTGGGTTCATTTTAAGCAGGAAATATAGTCATTTTTAAGCACTAGTTGAGTTAAATAAAACTACCCAGAAGGTTTGGTTAAACATTTAACCCAACCGCTGGGTCTAAACGACCCAGTCGCTGCCTTTGTCCATTTTTCACCCAGTGCTGGCTTGTATTTAACCGAGCAGTTTTTAGAGTGTAATGAATAAAAATAAATTAAATACAGTATGAAAAAAAATATATAAAATTAAATATATTGCATTCATGTTTTAGAAAATGAATCGTTAATAAATTGTTTATAAAATAGTGTGACAGTCGTCACAAGCAATTGCACATAAAAAAAAAAAATGAAGATACAAAAACAAATATGCATAGACTCAGAATGATAAGAATCAGAATTTTGGTCTTTCCAAAAATAATAATTATTATTTTACAGAGATAAATCTTTATTTATTTACTTTTTTTTAAATTATACTCTAAAAATGCTGGGTTGCACTGGATGAAATGTAGACAAACTTAACGACTGGGTTATTTTGACCCAGCGGTTGGGTTAATAAATAAGTTGAATAAATAAGAATTAAATAATAAACTTTTTTTTAATTACATTCTAAAACACACTGGCACGGGGTGAAATATGGACAAACCCAGCAATTGATGTTTAACCCAGCTTTCTGGGTAGTTTTATTCAACTCAGAATTACTATTTTTTCCTGCTTAAAATGAACTGAAAATGGGCAGGAAATTAACATTTATTAATATGTTCAATAAATGAGCATTTATTAATAAGTTGAATAAATAAGAATTAAATGATGAACATTTTTTAATTACACTCTAAAAAATGATGGGTGAAAAACAACCCAGCACTGAATGATATATGAACAAACTTGGGTTGTTTTGACCCAGCGGTTGGGTTAAATGTTTAACCCAGCTTTCTGGGTATTTTTATTTAACTCAAAATTACTGCATTTTTTATTTTATTTTATTTTATTTTATTTTATTTTATATTATTTTATTTTATTTTATTTTATTATTTTATTTTTGCTTAAAATGAACCCAAAATAGGTTGGAAATTAACATTTATTAATATGTGAAATAAATTAACATTTATTAATACGTTGAATAAATAAGAATTAAATAATAAACATTTTTTGAATTGCTTAATAATAAATGTTCACCTTTTGATCATCTATTGTTTATGCCTCTATAGTAATTATGTGTTTGTGTCATTTTTTATTTTTTAATTTTGGATTCATTTTAAGCTAGCCATATAGTCATTTTTAACAATAGTTGAGTTAAATAACTACCCAGAAGTTTTAATCCAACCACTAGGTCAAAACAACCCAGTTGCCCAAGTTTGTCCATATTTTACTCAGCTCTGGGTTATTTTTAACTCAGCACTTTTTACGTACTTAGAAGTTAGTGCCCTAATTCTACAGACTGAATTGCACTAACCTGGAAAATCCCATAATTATTTAGTCCTTGATACTGTTTCCAGTCAGCCTGATTAAAAAACATGTGTGAAAGTTGCGTAAAGTCGGCAATCAGAACAAAACTGGTCCATTTCATTCAGCACTCGTCATTTTTGCATGCATTATGCATCATCGGTCAGTAAGCGGGCTGTGCGTGGGTGCGCCGTCTGAGGCTGAGACTAGGATCTAGGTAACTAAGAAACCGGTTTTTGACTAAAGACAAACCAACACACCTCTATTTGAGCATTCATCATGGAAGATCTTCGAGACAATCCCTCCAAATGTTCTAGATCTTTAAAGGTGGGCCAAAGGTTTGCCTTTGTGTTGTGTGGATGCGTCGTTGAGCAGGATTCCCACCTTTAGAGTCGGGTGTCTCGTTTCACGCTTTTAAACGTGTGCAGATGAGTTCGAGAGACATGACAGAGCTGTATTTATCATGTCAGGAGCTTTTCTTTCGAGCTGAATAAAAACGCCTCTGTGTTTGGTTCTCTCCATGGAGACGGGAATGCCAGAGGAGGGACAGATCTGTCACAGAAGATTATGCCAAGGTGCTGGCAACCAGGAAAACGGTAGTTAGATGAAGAAAGGAGGGGGGAAACTCACTGCTTAGATATTAAGTTGAAGGTTCGAGTACTTTGACCTCTAAAGGGGCTGTTTGGAAAAAAAACAGTAGCAGAAGCAACTGGCTAATAAATTAGTTTGAAGGGTGGAGAAAATGAAAAACCTGTGTAGGTTGGACAAACTAGTCATGAGCAAAGAATGAAGCACTTTTTTAAAAATGCAAGGCTGGGTTGTGAGATCAATCCCACTTAAGACAGGCGGCTGATGTAAGGTAATCAGAGTGGCGAATGAGACGCGGCCGTCTCTGCTGAGCCAGCGTTAAAGACCGCTGCCTTCATTTGGACCACTAGCCCTTCGAGCCACTAACGCAATCGCACACAATTCTTTACAGTGCACAGATCGTGTCCTTGTGGTATTTATGAGTCGGACTTCGGGAGACAATGATGGATTTGCCCAGTTTTGATTACTGTACTGATTCGCAAAGAAAATTTACTGGAAGATTGTCGACGCAGGAACATTTTTTGGAGTAGACAGCGAAAATAGGAGAACCTATAATGTGTTTTATAAGATCTACAGTCTAATTTAAAAAAAAGAAAAGAGTGGGTTGCACCAACAAGGATTAAATTAAACTAAGTTTGAGCTAATCAAGAAACTGTTGATCTGGGTTTTATCTTAAATCGACTTGTGTTGCACCACTTAAGTTTCAACACAGATTACCAATTTTATAAATAAATATTATATAATAAATTTTGTATATACACACACACATGTATGTATATATATATATATATATATATATATATATATATATTTTTTTTTTCTCCTGTTTACGGCACCTTTTAGCATTATGTTGTTTTTATTGGAAAAAAAGATAAAATTATATTGTATAAGGCATTGGCTTGTTTCCAGAAACATTTTTAGCAACATTTTACACTTTTTAACAATTGTTTTGTGGTCAGAAGATGTGCAGTTTAGGGGTTTAATTATTCCCAAATTCTGTTTTATTTTTTTCCAAATTAATTTTTTCCATTTTAATTTTTCTGGATTCAGTTTTTTTCCATTTTAATTTTTCTAGACTCTATTTTAATGGTCAAATTACAAATACTAATCAAAAAGCATGTCTAATTAATTTAAGTCATGAAGTTATTATTTAACAGCAATTTATTAAAAGTTTAACAAAAAATATGTTTTATTTTTTAACTGCGTTTTATTGTTTGTTTGTTTTTTTTAATTCAGTTTTATTTTTAACAAATTATGTTTTTCATTAATTTTCTTGATTTCATTTTAATGGTTTCATTACATTTTAATAATCAAAAGCAATTTATTTATTTTTATTTTTTAATTAATATAATTATTATTTTTTTTTTTTAAAGAATAACTCTGTTGAGTATTTACATTTAATAAATAAGTAAATTCTGGTAAATATTTTTTCTTATTTTTCTTTTTTCCTTAAAAATTATGTTGTAATAATTTTAAATAAATTATTAGTTAAATTGTATTAGTAGTAGTACTGTCATTACATTAAGCAGTACATTTTTATCACAGTTTCTTCAAGTTAACTTGAACTTTTGTTTTGACAGGATGCAGTGAAGACCTTTAAGTTTCTGTTTGTGTATGATATTACTTTTTTTTTTTCTCAAAAGAAATGATAAAATGCTCATGAAATGACTCTTAGAACAGTTCTAGAGATTGTTTTTGTGTTCATATACTCATATGGAGGCAGTGTCATGCACACTTTAGTATGTGTGTAGTAAACGAAACCGCACATCTGTGGTTCATTCACATAGAGACGCAGAACATGCAAGATTCATATTTAAATGCTATTTTGTGACTTAATATTCAGAGACACTAGTCTGTATCACGTTTGGATTTAAGTGTCCTGACCTACTTTTGATTTATTCATCCAATATTTGGCAAATTCCATGACATTTCCGTGTTATACAGTAATTTTTGTTTTTATTCCACGATTCCATCCACACAGGGCCCTACAAGTTGCAGTGACCCATGCCAGGAAGTGTCCATTGTTGACTGCCATTACTCTTATTCAGTTTTAAAGAGCAGAAAAGAAACCCATCCAAATATAGCTCCACCAAACATCTTGGAAGTTCTCTAGGTCAAAGGTATTTGGAAACGTAGTGCTGAATGTTGGCTCCTTCTGTGTCTGTATTTGATAAATAGCAATACAATATTTCATTTGTCACAGACATCTCTGCTGGAACAGTTAATGTGAAACAGGTATTTTGAAGTTTTATTGTTTCATTGTTAGCTTTTGACCATTTCTTTGAGAAAGTTGAATGTGAGAAAGTTTTGTATTTGATTTATTGTAAAAGAAATAAAATTAGTTATAAATTATGTAGCCAAGGGTATGTGACCTTCTAATTAATGTGTTTCAACTATTTCAGCTACATCACTAGCAGGTGCATAAAATCAACCATACAGCCATGTAATCTCCTTAGACAAACATGTTTAGAAGAATGGGGCCCAGGATCACAATGGCTCTGTGCACAAAGCAATGCAGATAAAGAAATAATTTACAGAGCCTGGTGGGAAAGAATTTGACTGGCCTGCACAAAGCCCAGACCTGAACACCTTTGGGATGAATTTAAATGCAGATTGCGAGCTGGACCCCATCACCCAACATCAGGGCCTGACCTCACTGATGCTTATGTCTGAATGGGAACAAATCCCCACAGCCATGTTATAACATCTGGTGGGAAACCTACGCAGAAGAGTGGAAACTGTTTGTGAATAACAGGGTTGTGAACCATTCACAATTAAACTGAGAATGGCTTTTAGATTCTAGTTCAGTTTTTGAAATTGAATCGATGAAGCAAACAGGATGCGGAATTGAAAGTAAGCACATAGAATTAATGAAATGAGTTTTGACGTTTGAGGTTTTAAAGGATGAATAGATGGATAGGTACATAGACACTGATAGATAGATAGATAGATAGATAGATAGATAGATAGATAGATAGATAGATAGATAGATAGATAGATAGATAGATAGATAGATAGATAGATAG
>JAHKKF010529843.1:0-16668 GCA_019740295.1 Labeo calbasu | reverse complement strand
TCATTATGACACGCACGTGGTGCCCTTCGAAGGGAGTAGGGCATAAGGATAATCACTTCTATTTGGAATTTGCCCCATGACGGTTTGGTACGAATACACGTACCGTTACACCCCTAATATTCAACTGTTCACTCAACCTGGGCTTCACCTGTCTGTGACACTGTCTTGTAATCATTTAGCCTGCATTCCTTACGTGTTTTGGCCTATTTTATCTCTGTTTTCTGCAGCGTCTTCCAGTCTTCACATTTGTAGCTGGTGTTTAGTTTGTTGTTTCCAGTGAAGAGACGCTGGAAACCCTGATAAACGCTCTGCTTCTGGTCAGGTTGAAGTTTACTTTCTTCTGTGGTGTACTCCAGCAGTTGAGTAGACTTTAGTACCAGATTAGTGTTGTTTTGTACAGGATAAATCTTGTGCTGCCTTTGTGAACATCAGAATCCGTTTTTTTTAAAACAGAGAAGTCTGCTAACATATAGTGTAAAATGTGTTTGCTGTAAATATCTGTAATTTTTCCACAGGATGGGCCTAAAATGCGGTCTAGATGGGCAGCTCACTAGGTTTTGAAACAGACTCTATCTCAGTGTGTTTCATTAGACAGATTTGTGCTTGATAGTGAGTGTAAATGTAGTTTTTGGGTACGGTGCGCCCTCTACTGGTGAGTCATGAACAGCACATTTGAGCTGAAATAAATCTCTACATCTCTACAAAAGTAATATTGCACAAAAGCAGTGCCAAAAAGCAGTGCTAATCTGCTGTATGAATGTGCTGTGGATGGTTTTCGACTGATGCGCGTGGACAGACACAAACAAGAACACGTCGGCAAACTCAGCACGGAGATCTTGAGTAATGCTGTAATTACACTACCAGTCAAAAGGTTTTGATCAGTAAGATTCTTAATGTTGTTTTTTTTTTTTTTTTTAAAGAAGTCTCTTCTGCTCACCAAGCCAGCATTTGTTTGATCCAGAGTACAGCAAAGGCAGTAATATTGTGGAATATGTTTGCTGTTTAAAATAACTGCTTTCTCTTTGAATATATTGTGAAATGTCATTTATTGCTGTCATTTCAAAGCTGCATTTTCAGCATCATTACTCCAGTCACGTGATCCTCCAGAAATCATTCTAATATTCTGATTTGAAAAACGTTTATTATTATGTTTTGTATTATTAATATTGTTGTTGTTAGTATTATTATGATGTTGAAAACAGCTAAGTGGAATTTTTCAGTGTTCTTTGATAAATAGAAAGTTCAGAAGAACAGCATTTTTCTGACATAGAAATCTTTTGTAACATTATAAATGTCTTCATCGTCACTTTGGATCATTTTAAAGCGTCCTTGCTAAATAAGAGTATTCATTTCTATGATTTATTTAAAATAATAATAATAGAAATAATAATACTGACTCCAAGCTTTTGAATGGTATAGTGTGTGATGTTACAAAAGCTTTTCATTTCAGATAAATACTGTTTTTTAATCTTTCTGTTCATCAAAGAATCCTGAATGAAAGTGTACTCAACTGTTTTAAATATTGATAATAATCATAAATGTTTGTTGAGCAGCAGATCAGCATATGAGAATGATTTCTGAAGGATCATGGGACACTGAAGACTGGAGTAATGATGCTGAAAATTCAGCTGCGCATCACAGAAATAAATTACACTTTAACAGATGTTCACATAGAAAACTGCCATTTTAAATAGTGAAAATTCTAGTGAAAGAAGAGGAGGTTTCTTTAAAAAACATTGCAATTCTTTCGACTGCTAGTTTAATTGTCACTGCCTCACTTTCCCTTGAACTTCTTCAGACCGGAGCTCAGGATTCGCTTCTGATTTGATTTCCGTCTCGCCTGTTTCCCTTTTGGTTTCTCTCTGCTGCTCCCCCGTATTTCTTCCCAGAAACATCTGCCTTGCGAACTCTAGTCCATTGAGCGCTGTGTCTGTGACAGGTGAGCAGATGAAAGCTCGTTTGGGCTAGGCTCATGTGAGGCTCTGTGCCGTACTGCGGTATCTCAGTGTGAACTGGGTACGGTGCCTGAGCTTTGGGAAAACGTCCTGTGCAGCTCCACTGCCAAAGCAGACTAAGGACCGGACTAGCACTTTCTGAGGACTTTGCAGTTTATCATGTGAACACACAGAGACTGGCTGCTGATGACTTGTGTTGTGGACTGTAGCTGCAGTGGCTTTTAGAGGAAAAACTGAGTTCCTGAGTCTATACGCTGTTTAGAAGAAACTAAATGAAGTGGCGGAGACGTACTAGAAAGCTGGGAGCATGATTGAGTATCAGATCTTACCAGTGTACGAGAGAGAGAGAGAGAGAGAGAGAGAGAGAGAGAGGGAGAGAGGGAGAGAGAGGCCTTCTCTGTGCTGCCGCCTGCTGGAGACATAACAGCAGTGCAGGTGAATCAACAGCCCTGAACTAACTGAAGCTAACTTTAGTTATACATGTAATTAACTGATTGTTAACTAACAACCCCGATTGTCCAGCTGTGTGTGCCAGTACATCACTCGTGCTGATGATGTGATTTCATAGCATGTGGTGACGGTGAAATGCTTCAAGTGATTGGCTGCTGTGTGGGTCACATGTGTCATGGTTGGTCAGTGCGGTTTCATTCGTTTGAACTTTATGGGTTTAATTTCAGGATGTTGGCCTTCGGTCGGCTCAGCTCAGCTGAGATCCACTGCTCTAGCTGAATAAAACTAAAGGGAAATGGCTTTAGATTCAGATTCGTGAGGCTTTATTTGATATGGAATGACACTTTATTTGGAGAGCCGGTGCTCACTATGAACTAGTTGCTTAACACAGTCTGATGTTTTCGGTATGAGGTGTGTATGCGTACATCTCTGTCTCTCCGTCGGCACGAGCACACGGTCGACCTTTTCTAGTTTATTGGACGTCTTCTGATCAGTGTTCACTGGATTTGATTGTTCTCGGGCCCAAGCGTGCGTGTTCTGGGTTGTATTTGTGTGTGGTGTGAGGTGTTGATGTGTGTCTGTCAGATCTGTACATGAGCTGCTGCTGCTGCACATCGGGATTATACATCGAGCTTGACAGTGTACTACAATGTCCAAATAAACCAGGTTTTTATATGAAAGTAAAAACAAATGAACAAAAAACGCCTGAAGCATCACACATTGCGCACTATGACACTGTTTGCCAGTGCTGTTCACAAACACAACCATTTTCTTCTTTCCAAATTGATTCATAATATAATACCCAATTCCCGTGGATTTAATGCAGATTTAAAAGCTTTTTCATTTTTTCGGTAGTTTTGTCTCATGTCACCAAAAATGATTTGGAGTGATCTGTTAAACATGTTTAGATGTGCTCACTGAACTTTTGATCCTTGTTCCCTTTTCTCATAAATGTCTTTGCACTTGTACACTTGCTCGTCTGACAGTTCAATAAATTAATAGTTATATATATATATAAAGAATAAAAAATATATAATTCTATATTTTTTCAGATGCAAAAACCTCTAAGTGCCGTCTGAAATTCTCTTCTAAAATGAGCGTTTTCATCAGGCTCCTCTATTTATGTTTAGTTATTTCACTTTAATTGCATAGAACAGGACCTGTACATTGCCATTACAGTAAATTTACTGAATCTACACATAGGAACCTGGTAAAAACGCTCGTTTTAGACGAAAATTTCAGATGCCACTTTCATATGAACTCTTTATATATGTTTGTATATCTATCTATCTATCTATCTAGCTGTATATCTATATCTATCTCTATATCTGTCTATCTATCTATATATATATATATATATATAGTTTTCCTCCCTAAAGTGCAGCATTAAACGTAGAGTTGATTGAGAGTATTTGTTAAATTGTCAGCACTGCAGTCTGACTGTATTTTGTCTAATACATATGTTGACTGAGTTCAGATGCAGTGTTGTTGTTCTGCTGTTGTTAGTCACTGACGGCACCTGCTGTGATGTTTCGTCCAGTATCGCATGAATCCTAATGCCGTCCAAATGTAGTTTGTTGTAAGTGCAGTGGTTCTCAGCTGGTTTTCCAGATGATTTTACACTGGACATTAAATGGTGACAAGAATCCTTAAAATCAACCTAAAATAAACTGCACAGGCCACACTACAGAAAACCACTGGCGTATGGCTAGAGCGTTTGGTTTCTACATGTCTTGTACTCCAAACATATTCAGACCCGATTTGATATTAGTCCAGATTTATGTATTTGAATACTATAAAATGAATATGATGCATGCGAAGAAGTCTTTCAGAAGGAGATTTGTGTGACCGTCATAATAACCTGAGTGCACAATTTTAAATGCACAGTAACCAAGTTTCTATATTTACAATCAGTGTTCTAGTTTGTTTCAAGCTTGAACATTTTAACTAACTGCATCTCGATTGTTAATGCATTTAAACTCATTCAGTTCAATAAATGCATCGCTTATTGAAATGAAGTAAAAATGATGCCATGATGTGTTATTTTGAGTGCATGTATTCAGATTTTCCCTTGTTGAAAGTGAACTCGTGTTTAGCGCTATCTAGGTCATGTTCTTGTGTTTCACGGCATGCGAGGGCTTGTCATTGTTCACGCTGGCATCCGTTTCATTTCTTACTGCTTTCTAGCAAGTGACAAATGAGTGCGATTGGACGCGCAGCCTGTCGCGTCAAAGGTTATGGGAATGTTTTCTGGTCTCTTTCAGTAGTTAATCATTTAGTTTTCTATTGTGGCTATTATATTTATCACAGTTTTTCCCCAGTGACCCAGTTTTGATTGCAGTCCTCTGTTCTGGGTGTAATCCCAGCGCTGAGCACTAGATGGCACTGTGACTCTGCTGAGGTGACGCACGTGTGTGATGCTGCATGGACTTCGGTGTCATTCAGAGTCAGATTACTCTGCTCTCTTATTGACCGTCACATTAGAAACCGTCCGCCTTTGAAGATCAAAGCCCCGGCGCGCTCGGAGATAACGTCCACCTCCGCCTCAATAAAGACCGCCTTGTGCCGGGCCAAACGGGAGCCGCCTTCATGTGAACTTGGGTTATTCGTGTTGGTGCGAAAGGTTACAACTTCACAGTTTGTACAATGCACAGTTAATCATTCGGACAAGCGTTTGTTTGGCTTGACAGGCGGCTGGAACGGCCGGTTTGGTGAAATCCAGGAGACACGGAAACTCAGCCCGTGCCAAACTCTCGGTTGGTCCGCGGCCAGATCTCTGTGAAGCGACGCGCTCGTCACGCAGGTGGGCCGGACCGCGATTGGGTGACAGTAATAGCAGCGCTATAAAAGCGTGCGCTGTTTCTCACACTGTCAGTGTGATCAATGCCCTGCGCCGTACTGACGAGTGTAGATTCAGGAGCGCTTTCTCACAATCGTCCGAACGCTGCAGAAGCAGTGAGAGTGATACTTTAATCCTGACTATCATATGAGTTTCTCTGAGCTCTATTCAGGAGGCCATTGTAAGCAAATACGAAAAGAAGCTCGGAGCGCCGCATACTTGAACCTTGCCCAAATTTGCTTTCAACAAATCAGATTTGGTGTGATTTAAAATGCTTCGTTACGCAGGTTCCAGCCTTCAGGGATTACGAGAAACCCAAACGAGCGGGCTGAAGTTCTCAGCAGGCTTTGCCGTGTGTGTGTGTGTGTGTCCCAGCAACCAAACGGCCCCCGTCGACCAATCGCGGCGCAGAATCTAGTGGCCGAATGGCCGGCTGCCAATCAGAGCGTGGCACCGAGTGGGTTGAGGGTGGTCAGTGCGTGGAGCGGCGCCAGCGCGTTTGCACCGCTCAATCAAAGCTTATCGCGTATCCGAAGGCAAATACTATACTGTCAGATTATTGACTTTGTTTCTCATGCAGTGCTTCTCTAGATTGGGCTCTTTGGTTTCTCAGTGACGAGCAAAAACAAAACAGTAGTTGTTACGTGTGAGTGAAGCTTCTGCCTTGTCAAACTGCTTTGAGTGTGTGTGTGTGTGTGTGTGTGTGTGTTGAGGTGTGGTTCAGTTACTGTAGGTCAAAGCTCAAAGCCTCCATACTGTTAGCTAATGTTTAAGACAGTTGTATTTTAGACGGTATGTCTTAAACCTAAAGATTAAAGCTTTTTTTTTCTTAATTGGTCTGTTGTTTAAGGGGAGACACTGCAGGTCAATTTTGAAAAACTAATTTCATGCACCTATCAAG
Source organism: Labeo calbasu (assembly GCA_019740295.1). Lineage (NCBI taxonomy): Eukaryota > Metazoa > Chordata > Actinopteri > Cypriniformes > Cyprinidae > Labeo > Labeo calbasu. Next base: position 10,523 of record JAHKKF010529843.1, on the reverse strand, counting down.
TTTGAGATTTTGTTGTTGTTTTCTCAAAATGAGTTTTTTCTCCTACGTTGATCCATTTCGGCAGCACTTACACACAGCAAACTTGACGTTATTATTCCTGTCAATATCCTGAAGGTTTTCACAGAGGGATTTGTTCATATATAATTAGCTTGAACATTCCCAAAAATTGTGAAAATGTATTGTTTTCTGTCTGTTCTAAGTATTTTCTAAATTGTGTTCCAGTGTTTAGATGTTTGTACTAGAAATGTATGCAAATTAGTGCATATTTCACTAAATAATGCCTCATTTGCACATCTAAACCTAACATTTTAGAAAACTTGTAATGCAAAAAATGTTTGCAGTGTAATCAATCCACTGAGTAAGTAAGTGATAACTGTTTTTTTTTCACCTGCAGTGTCTCTCCTTAAGCGGTCTTCATCAAAGGGACATCTGATTAAAACATTTCAAGCTAATTGTAATGACTTTGGACTAGGTCTGGGCAGATATTCAGCATATTTTTGCAGTTTTGCTGGCGAAATATATTTTGTCTGAAGTTGTGAAAAAAGTTGTGTAGCCCATTGCTAGTACAGATTAACCCTAAAACCCTGATGTTAATTCAGACTTCCTTTGTATGTTTCTACATCACTTTCACATTTCATGAAGCAGGGTTTTGTTCATTTTAGCTCACTTCTGTAGTTTTCTGTAGTGAAGTGAGCAGATAGACACATGCTGTCAGTGTTAATGGGGTGGCAGGAGTTTTCTTGGGAATTTCTAAGCAGGTGCTGCTGTAGCACTCAGGCAGTTTTAATAGGATTATCTCACACACACACACACACAGAGGCTCAATCTGACCCAGCTCTCGCACAGGCACGGCTCCAGTCCTCAAAAAATTACTTGAATCGCTTGAAACGCTTAGGAACCAAATGACTTGCCAAAATAACTACTTATAAATGTTCAGTATATATTGAATTCGGTCTCAAAAACCGTCAGCGGTTCCGAGTTCATTTAAAATAAGACATTTTGGGGAAAAAATTCCAAAAGTCCAAAATTCTCGTCAGAAATTTCCGCACGTTAAGAAATAAATACGATCTCATGTCGTGTCAATCACGTTTACACACCGCCTCCAAACCTTTCGTCCGTCATAAAGAAATTCAAATCAGGTTCGATTTCCATTTCAAATAGGATGCCGAATACGAAAAAAGGCTTACGAAAATTGTGGACTCAGTGTGCAGTGACCTTTAGTGAGTCTGATTGAGAACAATAACTCGCTCTAAAGCTCATATGTGAATTTGTTTGAGTGATTGATTTATCTGGGTTGTTTGAGAATAATGGTAATTTCGTTAACGAAATCTATGTAGAAAGTTGAAAGTTTTAGTCTAAAACGAGACGATAATAAAGTCATTAAACGTTAACTGAGACTACGTCAGGATGCAATACTGTTGACAAATAAAGACGAGACTAAAATGTAGTTAAAAACAAAAACTTTACCAAAACCGTTTTGTTTTTGTTGAAATAAGTGGAGCTAAAACATTTCGGACCGCTGTACGAGACGAGCGTTCATGTTTGCGGATGCCAGATATCAAGAACCCAAATCCCCCAGTCAGAGCTTTTCTGTTGGGCTTTTTTCAATCTGGCGACCATTCGATTGCTATTTTGGTTGCGGATTGTCACGTTACTTCTGCAATCTCTGTGCAGCAATAAGTCTTTTTTGCAATTGTTTTAAAAGAGAAATTGGAATTACTATTAGGAATTTCTCTATTATAATACTTGAGAGTAGGTTTTCGTTGTACCGGTTTTTCGTAACATAGACAGGGCGAGTGCGTATCTAAAGTCTCTGGTGTTTATTTAGCCTCTAATAAGCTGTTATAAATCTGTACACTAGATGAGGTAGAGTAAACCACGCATAGGAGTCAATATTCTATTGATTTGTGCTTGTTGGTGAAAGAGCAACTTCTGATGACATGTAAAAATACGTTTCCCAAACGAAAAAACTATCAATTAAAATTGAGCAAAATTATTCATTATACAGCAACTGACTAAAACTAGACTAAAAGCCTCAGACATTTAGTTGAATAAAGCTTGACTAAACTAAAACAGGACAAGTTGACTAAATATGATAAAAATGAAAAGTTACATTTGACACCAGACTAGGACTAAATTAAAAATAGCTGACAAAACTATTTGCAAAACACTGGCTCTGAAGAAGAGAACCTAAAGATGACTTAACCCGTCATCACTAGATAAAACCAAATATAGACACAAATCAGTCTGTGACTAGATTAGAATTCATTTTCATTGGTATTCACATTTGAGCTCCAAACCATCCAACAGTATTACTCTTTAAAATCCACCTCACTCATTTTATTTATTAAAACCCATCTTTGATCATCAAACTGACATATTTAAACATTTTTCCCCCATGAAAATAATGTCTTTATTCTAAAATGAAACTCTACACCCTTACCTCATTAAGAATACACAGACAATGAATATGCTAATGAGCCCCGCCTCCACTCAATCACAGCGGCTCCACTCTCACTCAGTTAACTGAAGTGTTAAACACAACACCGTGGGTGAATTTATTGTGTGAATTTATTTAATTCTGAATGGATTAAGCGTAGAAAGCACACAAAGTGTGAGCACTCCCCTTATAATCACTGAAAAGCTGTCTCTCATCCTACTTCATCACATTCTCACAAAGTTCAGTTATTTCAGTGAAGCTCTACATTGTGTCTCCACTTTGTTAGTTATGAATAAGAGGATTCGCAAGCTTGAATCACTCAGCGTCACACAAAACTCCAGTGACTTGAGGGGTGAGTGGATTCTAACGCCTCTGATGGAATCAGCAGATCTGTCTGTGATTGGCTACGTGGCTCAGCGCTGCAAAAACACGCTGTAAATAGAAACCAGTGAGCAGTGGGTGAAAAGCCCCGCCCTGCAGGTTGACGGGATTGGTTACGCGTTTTTGGTACGGTGCCGTTTTAAGGAGAAAATGCTCTGCGGTGATGTTTACCGATTCATTTTGCGCATTAAAAACATCAGATGTATACGTGTAAACGGCATTAAAGCGTGATGTTCAGCACAAGGGGGTCTTTCATAACAGATCTCTGTCCTGTTGGCGTTCGCTCTGCCCGTGCTCTGGCTGCGTTATTAAAGCCGAGCCTGAGAAAACTGGCCAGTGCTCACGTAGTGATATAATCGCACCTCCGCTCTGGCACCTGTGCCGAGTCCAAATGGCTGTCCGCCGCAGTCACGGTCGGGGGTTCTGGCCGCCGTATCTGGGGCCGGCGGTCCCTCAGGTGGGTCTGCGGCGCGTCCCGCCAGCTCAGAAGCCTGGCGCCGCGGTCGGGGCGGGTCCGAGAGCTGCGGGACGGGCCCTGGCCGCTGCCGGTGTGGGAAATGGCTCTGAGATGGTGGATTTAGGGTTATTGAGCGGCCGAGTAATGACGCTCCGCTCTCTGTCCTGCCAGCCTGTCCGCGTAAGCAGCCATCAGCCGCCACGGGCCCTTTCGGGCCGAGCCAGGTTGGCCGGGCTGGAAACGGAAGGCTAATAAAGGCCACATGGTTGTGATGAGGAGATCAGGTGGAGCTGTGATGTGTGGGTTCGCTGTTAAAGGACTCTGTTGTGATGTGCCGACACAGCGATCGGGTCTCGCCGTCACCCTGAAGCGCTTTATATTCAGCTTTATAATGTGCTTATTTCACACATGATGGCTGAGTACATTTCATACAGCGCTGACATCATGGCACAACGGTTTTATCTCTGAAAACGAGCCGTCGTGTTTGTGTCTGGCAGGTTATCGCAAGCCATTTGTCTTAGATCCGCCGCTTAAAACCTGGTTTAATATTGTAGAGCGTAAATTCCCCATAGTCTAGTCTAACGCTCATAAAATGACACATTTGGCTTCAGCATGAAAGCGAAGCCGCGAAAGCGGCACTTTGAGATTTGCGCGGCCGTAAAGTCATCAGCGTATCGCTCGTATTGCTGAGCGGCGGAGGGTCAGGTGAGACTCTGTAAATCAGGGTCAGACTCTCTGAGTTTCCAAGCAGACGTTCTCAGGTTCAGGAAGATGCTTTGACTTCCTCAAAATCTAATGCTATTTGTGAAGATGCCTAAAATCATTTTCACATCCGTTTCTGCCTTTTTAAACCCCAATTTTTCCACTGTTAACATGGGATTCATTTTATTTTGGATTAAAATCTGATCATATGGGCATTTTATGGTCAAATGAAACAGTCTCAGATAACAAGTGCATCTTTAAAATGTGTTGTTTTTGTTTGATCTAAAATCACTAAAAATGGTCAGTGCATTGCGTGGTAATGTATTTGTGTGTGTGCGTGTGTGTGTGGTGTTGGCACAGACTCATTCATGTTCATAAATAAACACAGCAGTGGCTCCTGCGTGTTTATGTTGGAGGCCCTCTGTCAATGGGACGTCCCTCTCTCTGTCTTCCTCTCACCTCAGCTGGACACAATATGTGTCTGTGGACACTTTTAGACTGTGTTTTAGCTTCCTGAACTCATCATCATGCCATTCAGTGTCTCTGTTTGGTGGCAGACTTTAACCGTCTGATCTCCTCCGTGAGCGTACGAACCGTGCACCCAGTGCAGACAAGACAGAGATCGTGATTTTTGGCTAATAATGTTTCCCTCTAAAGTGTGTCTGTCCAAGCAGACAGGAGTGATGTTTGGCATTATTTCCATATGGGAGCAAGGCTATTACCACAAATCAGTACTTACAGAACATACAAGCAGTTGCACTTAAGAATGTCAAACGTTCTCGTACTCTGGTACTGAGATGTTACAACAGCAGTGTTTCTGCAACGTCTAATATACTAGACCTGCTGCTGTTCGTCACATTGGTAATGTGTTTAATGCAGTGGCTTGGACAGAAGGAAACAAAATACATTTCTAGTTTCAACATTATTTGTTCTTCAGACATTACTCTTTAAAAGAAAAGAAATTTCATATATTTGCAAACTGACCCACATTTGGTTTTTGACCATTGAAAATGTGTACAATTTAACGGTTTACTCCTGGAGCCATATTGAAATTCCAGTATCTCTGGAACTGAACCATACAAGGCCTTAAAAATGCAGATGCTAAAAGGAAAGTTTGTTAAGACCCAAAATCTAAAATGGCATTAAGATATCTTTAATACTTCTTGAGTTACAGGCATGCAAACTCGGGAGAAAAAACTTGGAAAGTGCCGTTTCCCCACTTTTGAACGGTCACCACTGGCAGATAATGCGACAAATACCGATAAAGTCAACAGATTTTAGCAACAGACCTACCGATCTCTGATGCTGCCATCTTTCTGAAGTCATTTGTATCCCCTGTAACTTGACTCTGAATCTCAAGTGAAAATTGTCATTTTGACCCCCTTCTAGTAGATTATTCAGTGAAATATTCATCCATGACATTTACTATTTTGGCTTTCATCGCTACATGTCTGTCTTTCTTCAGAAAAATTATTAGCAAAATCCAAAATTTGAGCCGGGGAAGTTCCTGACATTTGGTTGATTTTCTTGGACTGACCCTATTTATACAGTACAGATTGTGTCAAAGTAGTCCTTTCTCTGGATTTCCATGAACTTTGCATAACAGTGCATATGACAAGCGTTCATTCATCTTAATGAATTCATTTTTGATATATCATGGAATTCAGTTCAACGTGGCCCAGCTGACCAAAACGCACAGATCCCTCCTGCGAGCCGTTTCCACGCCGAGGTCTCGGTGATGTGTTTTGTTTGTCCCAGAGGACGGCTGTTTGTTTCTGTCCATGTATGAAGTGTCATAAAAACATGCGATCCATCTTGCTGTTGGGCAAAAATCAAACTGTGATTTGCTGCGCTGGACACATCTGCTGCACAAATGTGTGAGGAATAAAGCGTCCCGGGTCGCCCATCTTCGTTCGATTTGCAGTTTGATGTATTTCGACGCTAAGCGCTCTCGACGTCTCTGATGAAGCGTTTGTTTCTCAGCTGACGCGGCGTTTCTCTCGTTATCGCGTAGACTGAATTAGCTTTGCTAATTCACAACTGAATTGTAAATGTTGCAGCTTTTTCTGTAAATGTAAATCACGAAACCGCAGCGAACTGGATTTCCATGACTTGGCGTTCGGATGGGCTGATGTGGCTGGAGCTCGTTGGCAGCGCTACTGGTTTTTATCTCGTCTTCCTCGTGCAGGTGCCGTGTGGCCGCGGTGAGTCAGATGTTGCCGTAAGCGCGTGTTCTCGGCGCTGGAAGGAAGAGAAAGGCGATGGCACATTAAAGCGATTTTTTTTCCCGTTTCACCTCCCGTCGAGGCCTTTGTATTACATAAAGCCTCGAGAACAGTTGTGTCATTGTTGTGAACGGAAAGGGCCTTTTCTTCTGATGCTTGCGCTTCTGAATATGATATGTGCACATGGAAAGCATGGACAAAAAACTGTGTTGAATTACCCCGTCTGTAGCAATCTGTCAAAAATGGATGCAGCTCAGTTTTCATTTGACAGTCGCACCAACCGGCGACTCTGGACTTTCCCTGGAACCGGAGTTTCCACTTTGTTTTAACCTAATTACGCGTCTCTGCGGCCGCGCCGCTTAATGACGCTATTGTTTGGCGTTTGTGACCGGCGGTTCATCTGAGAGTGTGACGAAAACAAGAGAGGGAAAGACAAAGAAAGCGGGCCCACAGCAAAGCTCAAACTGTTAGAAGCTCTAAAAAAAATCAAGGGATGGTGAGAAACTGCCCTTTTTTCCTGTCTCTGAGCTCGAAAATTAGTGCGCTCTCGCTGTGGAAGAGGAAACGCATTCAGTTACACGGTCTAGATCACTGCCATGCGTCTGAACATTTTACATCTTGCATTACAACTAATGTGCACACAACAGAATCTGTAAGCTGATCTGGAGCACACCTGTAAATCAAGACATTCACAAGCTTCAACTTTTCACCCGTCTTGCTAGAGAGACTGTGGGCGGCCCTGCTTCCTGTGTCATTGTGTTTAATGTTTGCTTTTTACAGATGCCACCAAAATGACGCTTTTATACGCTTTGTATTGAGTTAATGTTTAAAAACGACATAGATGAGTTGGAAGACGGCTCTGTTATGTGTGTGTGTGTGTGTGTGTGTGAGAGAGAGAGAGAAAGCGCTCTCATGGAGTTTGAGGTCAATGCTAGAGGAAGTTCAGCATCCCCGCTGCGGGGTTCTTCCTGCGGCCGACCCGAGGGATCGGTACCTCGATAGTGCCAGATAACACAGGGTTTGTGTTGGAGCATTCGTAGAGACTGTCTGTCCCTTCACATCTCCTCTAAGAGATATTTTTATCTAAACGCAGTTGACAGGAAGGTAATTCGAAGTGGCCAGCCATAGTTAAGAATCCATTTCCTATTTCTTGCTTGATTTTCTTGGACTTTCTTGGACATCTGACATTGTGCTGGAGAAGTGATTGAATTCAGACTCATTTTGGCTGGAGTCAGGCATGCAAATTTGTAAAACCAAAACCAGGTATCAGAGTAAATTCTTCTCCCAAGAAAGTTAGTGATTTATGTGGAGTTGAGTGCTTAAATACGGAGCCTCGTGAAATGACCATGATTAAATTAAAACAAGACAACGAACGAGCCGCAATTGAACCAAAATAAGAGAACAGATGAATAAAAACATGTCAATGGAACAAATCTTTGATTTGTGGCCACGTTATTAAAATGTACTTTCTGCATGTCACGTGCAAGACTCTGTACTAAAATACCTAAAGCCCAAAACTAAAAAATCATTTACTCCAGCAGGCCTGAGTGGCTAATCAGGAGAATCAGGAGAATTCCCGGCGGGTCGCTTGTAAATTGGGCCGCCAGTGCCGTTTTGACATAAAATCAGTTTCACTCGGGACGTGGCAAGAGCAAGCACAGTTTATATTCCGTGACAGATAGTGTTCATCTGTGTTTGTACACCCAAACTTGGGTGCCACAAAAGATATTACACTCGCAGTATTCACAGTATTGTCATTTGCAGTTGGCCTGTTCAAATGTTGTTTGACTGCTTAATTATTTATTATTTATCTTTATGTTGTTGTTGAAGCTTACAGGATCATTTTCGTTTATTCAAATTCTTCCACCCCCCAGAAAACGGGAGGCGGTGGGAAGGGGGGTGTAACAGGAGCTGTCCTTGGGCATTTAACATCCTGGGCTGAAAATGGGCTCCACTCCAGCCCTGACTCCCACTCGTGACGCTAAGCTATTTTGAGAAATGCAAGAAAGGAACGTTTCTTTCCGCGAGTGCAGTTTCTGTCAAGTGATCTCTGTGACACTCACATGACGAGGTAAAGGTAAAACCTGAGCTGCGCTGATTTGATCTAGATCCAAAATTCGGTAGAAATGAATCACAACGAGGAAGAAGTACTTGAAATGAGACAGGTAATGATTTATGCCTGAAAACTAGACTGGAGCGCATTCTTGCGCTGTGCTTTTTCCCGTGGCTTGAGTTTTGTGCTGCAGTCAGAGCTGAGTAGAGCCGTGCTGCTCTGAAGTTTAGGGTTTTTGGAGAGTAAGCATGAAATGCTTTCTGTGTACAAAACAAATATTCCAAGAGCTGGGAACAGGCCCGGTGCTGCGGTGAGGTGGGGCAGGGGGGTAATTGCTATATTAAGAGGAAGGAATTCAAAATAAAGTTAATCTCTCCTCCCCTCCATAAGCTCAGAATGAGCATGCTGCATCTTGTTCGCATTCAGAGACGGTGTAACTGAAACAGGGATGACGGTTCTGCTGTGCCAGGATCCAGTTCAGCCCGGTTTAGGATCAGGCAAGGAATTGGTTTGACCTGGCACCGACGGTGTGCGGAAGCATTTAGATGTGTTCTCGTGTGTAGGTTCCTAACAGTTCTCGCCTGTGTGGCTTTCTACTGTGTGCCGTGTGTGAATTTAACTAGTGCATTCCTCAGCCGCCCGCCCTCCCGGTGCGATAATGCTTCATTTGAACTCAATGGCCGCCTCACCTTGCTGCCAGTTTTATACTCTCTAATGCAAGAACTAAAACCAACATGGCAGTGGCTTCAAAGTCTTGGATATTTCCTATAATCTTACTGTTGGTAAAAGTTTAGTAAGACAAGATTATTTCTGCATGATGTGCATGAAACAGAATGTTTGAGTCGTGGTAATTCCAACAGTTCGAAAACTTGTCTCGAGCTCTCTGCATGGTCCGTGTGGGCAAGTCCAGTCCTGGAGTGCCACTTTCCTGCAGACTTTAGCCCTATCCCTAATCAAACACACCTGCCTGTAATTTTATAGTGAGGACATGTGTTTGGTTAAGGATGAAGATAAAGCCTGCAGGACAGTGGCCCGCCAGGACTGGACTTGCCCATCTCTTGTCAAGCAGAGCATGACACATTTCTCTGTTCTGTTGTCTTCACGTCATTTTCCTGTCTTGTCTTTCTACTGAGCCTGCCAGTAAAAGTGGTAAAAGGACAGAAATCAAAAGGTTAAAACAGGCCTGTCCAGACCTGCTCCTGGAGGGCCACTGTCCTGCAGAGTTTAGTTCCAACCCCAATTAAACACACCTGGACCAGCTAATCAGGGCCTTAGCATACTAGAAACTTCCAGACAGGTGTGCCGGAGAGGGTTGGAACTAAGCTCCGCAGGATACTGGACTGGCCCGTCGGGAGGAGGTTTGGACGCCCTCTGACCAATAAGATGACCCAGACCTGAATGGGACTTGCACGCATGGTCTCTTGAGAATGGACTAGAGTCCAAACACTTTCCTGGAGGGCCGCTGTCCTGCAAAATTTAGCTCCAACCCCAATTAAATACACCTGAACCGGCAAATCAGGGTCTTGGCGTACTAGAAACTTCCAGGCAGGTGTGCTGAGAGCTAAACTCCGCAGGACACAGAGCCCTCCTGATGACAAAAATTGCATAATGTGGACAGCCGAATATACTTTGAGCTTTAGGCCGGTGTTTCCTGATCCTACTCCTGGAAGCCCCCCACAAGTACTTTTTCAGGCAGGGTTTCCGCGGGTCTTAAAAAAGTCTTAAAAAGTCTTAAATCGCTTTTCCGTGAATTAAGGCCTTGAAAAGGTCTTAAGTCAGAGCAGAAAGTCTTAAATTCATATGATCATGGCATTCATTTTCGTGAGGGATTGTTTCCTCGTGTGTTTTATTTTAAAATGAAGCGAAAGCGTAATTTCTGTGCTACATGGTTTATGTCGCTCAGTATTCATTAAACAATACGCGGTAGATGGCGGTATGAGCCGCTTCCTCTGTCAGTCACCCGAAGAAGAACTTGTCATTGTAATTTGTTTTATAGTAGTAAAAATCCTTTAGTTAAGTTAAGTGAACGGACAATATAATTAATACTGAACGCGGCCGCTCGATGCAGTGTGCCGAACGACAGTCGCATCACAGATCGGATTTTATTTATCACGTAGAGTGAGTGGAGCTGACTGACAAGAAGAGAGAGGTCAGACAGACAAGACTGTGGCGGAAGAGTTTCAAAACGAAATGCAAAAGCGCCTGTTTTAAAAATATTTTGGATTTTGAAAAGCCTTTTCACTTATGCCATTTATCTAAGGTGAT
>JAHKKF010529842.1:4376-18764 GCA_019740295.1 Labeo calbasu | reverse complement strand
CATGCCCCTTTGCCAGCTGTGATGCCTGGTTACTGGTTTAAACTTGGCCCAGGTTTTTAAAAGATTTTTGGGTCAGCACACCTTAATAGCTTTAACAACTGATTGTCAATTAAGTTTAGAGTACAATGAATTTAGGCCCAGATTATGCTGAGCTGTAATAGCTGCTGATGGTGGATATTTTGATTAATCGAAAATTTGCATTTTTTCTATGTATAAACTGTTTATAATAAAATATGTTTTCATAGTTTGTGTTGTCCCTTATCAGTGCAAAATTATCACAAATTAAAAAGGATTCATGCCAGTATTGTCCAAAACCCCACTTTTCTAGGGCGTTTCCAAACTTTTGGAGGACAGTGTGTATATATATATATAAATATATGTAATTCAAGTGATTAAGATTTTGAAATTCTGACTGTAATCAGTGTTGACTCCTACTGTAAGGTTAACCCTTCCTGCTTTAAATGTTTGAAAATTATAAGCAGTTTAGAAAAAATTTGAAAAAAAGAAATGCAATCAATTACATTACAAACAAGGTAAAATAAATCAAATAAATAGGGTAACTTGTAATCTGTAACCTATCACATTTCCAAAGTAACCTTCCCAACACTGTATATTATAAATAATAATATCTGAGGGAAATAGGTAACACTTTACAATAAGGTCACATCAGTTAACTATTTATTAGTAAATATTTATTAACATTAGTTACTAAAAATACAACCGTACATTGTTAGCTCATGCTAGCTCAGGTCCATTAAATAATACTAACAGTAGCATCTTTTGATTTTAAAAATATATTAGCAAATGCTGAAATTAACTAAGTTTAATAAATGTTTTAAGTATTTTTTTAATAGTTAGTTCTAATGTTAACAAATGCAACCATATTGTAAAGTATTACCAATAATAATAATAATAATAATAGTAAGTTAAACACCTGCAAGCAATGATGTAATTAGTAACTTACTTTCACAAATAACAGATTCAGAATAAAGTGTACAATTATGCCAATGTGACAGTTCTGTGAGAGATGGTGTAGGTGTATTTTGGTACACAGCACTTCTTCCTCACATTTTTGCTATTTCACTTCTATGCGTGACAGTCATGCGTGTAGGTCGGCCTGAAGTTTTCCCTGACCTTTTCTCCAGCCCTTCTCCTCCTTTTTCCACACCATACCTTTCATCTCTGTGAATCTACCAAAACAAAGCTCTTTCATGCATCTGTGCCACTAAATATGTCAGCTCTCCTCTGCCGGACGGATGCTGGCTGCCTGGACTCAGCTTTGAACTGCTGAGATGACAAATACACCTCTGCTATAAGCTTCTGCAAGAGGTTGACAGACAGAGAGAGAGAGAAAAAGAGAGACGGAGAGAGATCAACCTGTCTTTAATATTTCATCACAAATGCGAGTATGGCAGATGACCCGGAGAAGTTGCAGGCACGGAGCCCCTGCTGCGACAGCTTCGCTGAGCTCGGTCGACCTGGCCCACTAGCACGCACCACAGAGGAACCGACTGCCATTTTGTCTCAAACAGCCCTAAAATGGGATCCAAAATTCCCAACGGATCAATCAATCTGTAAACAAAAGTTATGTTCAAATCTTACTGACCGCATATCTCTGAACGGCATTTTGCTTGACTAATAATAAACACTTTAATATTTAAAATACTTTGACAAAATGTATTTTGTCAAAATAAGTGAAGTTTAATAGAAATGCCGTCTTCAGTGTGTAGGAAGCAGGGAATCCTGCATAGGACCCTGTGAATCAGATCACAGCTGCAGTCTAATTAGCATAATGAACCATCAGTACATCACTAAAGTTATATGTCACTGTCTGCAGACGCTATACCCCCCAACAAGACTCCAAATAATTTGCAAGAACCCACGTAAAGGGTCTACCACGAATACCGTAGGTGGTCATCATTAAAAATTCATTATTCTGAAAGTCTCAACCAGCCTGAAACTATGGGGATCCGCTGGTGCTTCCACGCAAGTGTTACAAATCAGCACTGATTGACCAAAGAAAAGCTTTTCAGTTCCAAGGCATTGTGCTTTTTTAGCACAACGTCTTTGGGGATTCGTAGAGCTCTACAGGCCTTTCAGCTCTTAATTCAGTTTGGATAAGGTGAGCTATTAGTGGCCGGAAGCTGCTGTGCCAGGCCTAAACAAAATAAGTACATTTTGTCCTCATGTGGAATGTCGCAAAAACACCAAGCACAAAATGCATCTGTGCGTATGAATATGTGTGCATGAGTATCAACTAGACCTAGCTGCCTAGTGCTAATAGACAAGATAAGAAACAATGAGACGCTACAGTGTTTACCACTGGACGCATTAAGCCAACGTCAATGCTTCACTCAATAAGAAGACAGAGACCAAACACAAAGCAGACAAAAGTAATTGTATTAGACAGAATCCTCCCCATGGACCAAAGATAAAGTAAACATTTGGAAAGTGTCAATACTCTTTGTAAACAGAGAATGGAGACAACACAATACTCTAAGCTAAATAGTTCAACAAACAGGACTAAAACCAGTGTCTGGGGACTGCAGCTGTCCCAAAGGGTGGTTTCTGAATATTTGCCATATCAATTTTCTTCTTTTAAACACTATTCAATACAAACACTGTTACAGACATTTACATTTTCCACCATATGGGAATTGAAAATTCAATCTTGGCATTGCTAGGAGACTTGTACATGTGCAAAACTACTGTACATTCAAAATTGATTTGTCAGGGATTTGCTTGAACAACTAGTCAACTAAATTAGCCAAACTCATAAGTTGTTTCTTAACCAGGGGGTCGGGGCCTACTAGAGGTCCTCAGAAATCATCCAAGGGGGCCCCAGGGTGACTTAAAAGTATTTCTATCATGACAACTCTCTGAAGATTTTAGCATGGTAACGGATTTGACAATGTTAATGTATTTGGTCTTGGCGAAATAGAGCTGCTACGCTGATGAATTGTTGCTGTTGTTGAAAATTATTGCTGCTGCAAAGCAAGTCAGGAACTTGCTACTGCCAATACATATGCCAATACAGTGCTGTGAGTATTTAAGACATACTGCTGTTGCACAATGGCATATATAATAACCCGTAGCAGATCTAAACAGGTAGAGGGTTTCAGAGGAACTCTGAAAGTACGCTGCGAAATGCTCTAGAGCAGGGGTGCCCAAACTCGGTCCTGGAGGGCCAGTGTCCTGCAGACTTTAGATCCAACTTGCCTCAACACACCTGCCGGGAAGTTCCTAGTATGCCTAGTAAGAGCTTGATTAGCTGATTCAGGTGTATTTAATTGGGGTTGGAACTAAACTCTGCAGGACACCGGCCCTCCAGGACCAATTTTGGGCACCCCTGGTCTAGTGCATGCTAACCAGCCATTAAAATTTAAGGTAGCAAGCCTACTGACTGTGTATGCAACATGAACCAATCAGCTTGTGCCAAGTAGTTTCACGTTGTGAATATCATCAGTTTGCATTAATGACCCATCAGTCTGTATCATCTAGTTTCATGTCAAAACGTATCATTTAGTTTATTATTAATATATTAAAATATTAAAACGCTAAAAAGCCTACCTGGTCTCATGACTAAAACGCGCCTCTGGGAATTTTTTTCCCAAGATGCAAAATATGTATTGGACTTAGGATGCGGAATCCTTGGGTAAGAATCTCGTCAAAAACATGACTCATGATGAAAGAGCTAAAAGATGAAAGATCAAAAAACAAGCTAAAACGACATGCTTGCGATTGCGTTTTTACGTCACATTCGCTTTTGTTCATACTATCGGGTAGGTTTAGGTGTAATGCAGATGGTACGTTATTTTAAAACGTCACAAAGCATTAGACTTGTAGCATCAATGAACTGACATTTCAAGAAACACGAACATTCTGTTAGATGCGAACATTTCACATCAAATATGCCACGAAAAGTATACGGCGCTACATATTTCGCATCTTGTGAAAATGTTACCAAAGGTACATTTTCGTCAGGTTGACCAGGTTGTAAAAAGCACATAAAAACAATATCTAAATTAAAATCGTATTTATTTTCCCCCTTCAATAACTATTGTTTTTATTGAAGAACATACACTTCTTGAATTGCTTGGAATTGCAAAAATGAATTGTGGTTAATTAACAAAAAATGTAAATACTCTTAATTTAGACATACCAAAAGAAGCCTAATAAGGGCTGTCAAATACTGTGTTTCATTCAAAAATTAAAATGTTGTCTTTATTTATTGACCCTCATATCATTCCAAGTGAGTTTCTTATGTGGAATACCAAACAAGATATTTTGAAGACTGTACAACGAAAGACAATGTGATCCAAAACAAAACTTCTTTTGTAAATATCATTATATCTACACTGTATAAACCGATTTAGTCTTTCCAGAAGATCTGGGCAGCTTTAAAGAGCCCCTGGGATGTGAAGGGCTGGTTTCTAGCAATCAAGAGTCCAGTAGCTGTTGGAAGCCATGAAAGCCAACCACTCATCCTCGGGAGTGTGCATGGCTCTCTCGTGGCTGTCCTGTCCAATTCACAGAGATCTTTCCCTGGCCTGGTTTAATCCGAGTTCTGCCAGGACTGTGGATTCCTTAAAACGTTCACTGGCCCTTTCTCACTGGCACTCAGCTCACGCTCTCTGACTAGAGGATTTGACAAGTTTTTTCAAGGACACGAGGCTCCTCGGAGAGGGTGTCAGGGTTGTGTGCTCTGAGATGGTTGGCAGGGTGGCAAAAGTGTTTCTTTTTCACCCTCAAGGTCATCTAACACTCCCTTCTCTTTCACCCACAAAGACCAACTGGCTGAAACGATAAGTCAGCTGCGACCGCAAGTGAATATGTCCATCAGCGTCAGAGTGAACATGTTGACATGAAATTACCGACACTGTCGAAATTGGGAAAATCACAGCACGCTAGTGAGGTTAGCCATGCGTTCTCAGAACTGGATGAGAGGCGTATCAGCGTCACATGCTGGCATCGACAACAAGAAGAGTCATCACAAATAAAGCCTTCTTCGCTTTCTTCCTTCTACCTGAGGTTCTTCTGAATTAAATTACTGATGTTTCGAGGTCTGACAGCAGAGACTAATCTTCATGTGTGTTTGCATATGCTAGGCTACGCTGGGCTCCATACTGCCTCCTGCTGAATGATGCCGAATCAAATCGATACACAGATTTATTCTGATATAAAAAGACGATCGTGATACTCGCTGACATTTATACCTTCGTGTTTATAGACGATTTGGTTATGTTTACCAAAGAAAGATTATTCTGCCAAGAAGTGATTTTTTAGCATCGTTCTATTGATTCTTTTGGATGCTGAATGTGTTTAGGGATGTATTGTCCTCTCAGCATATTTACTATCTTGCGTTTATCAAACCGAGTGCAAATCAATCGCTGGGCTTGTCTCCACGAAGACTGAGTGACTGTATATTCACCTACTTTAGTCACCTCCTTGCTGAAATAACTTTTAAGAGAGATCCTTCTCAACATGAAAATGATTATTCATATAAACACACACGTACTTCTTGTGATAGGAACCCACGGAGGTGACAGAAATGTTCTACTTGAAATGAGCAAAGGGAATTAACCTGTGATTCTGATGCTGAGGTGAAACAGTAATGACATTTTGAACACTGTAATCCAGAGCTCGCAGCTAACAATGCCAAGAATATTGGTTTGATTCCCAGGGAGCGCAGGAACTGATAAAATGCACATACACTTCGTCAAAGGAATTGTAAAGTCAGCACTTCATTTCGTGCACTCGATTTCAAACTCACTTTTCTTCTATTATTTTGATATGCATTTCAAAGCACATTCCATGAAGAACTTATGGATTTTGTAGCCTGAACCGGAAGCCTGGGATAAATTAGGCTGGGTTCTCCTGACCACAATTGGATAAGATTTTAGGGAGAATTTTTTTTCGTAATTTGTCATAATTTACTCACTCTCACGTTGTGACTTATGTTTGACTTATTTTCTTCAATGAAAAACAAAACAATTATTGAATACAATGAAAGTGAAAAGGGTCCAAAACAACACTGTTTTGGATTCCACATCATAGGAATTTTGTATCCTGAACTGGAAGCCTGGGATAAATTAGGGTAGTTTTGGGTTGTCCTTACCATAATTGGATAAGATTTTAGGGAACATTTATGCAATGTGTCACAATTTACTCACTCTCATGTTGTGACTTATGTTTGACTTATTTTCTGCAATGGAAAACAAAACAGTTATTTTTCCATACAATAAAAGTCAATGGATTTTGCACAACAAATGGATTTTGTACCCTGAACTGGAAGCCTGGGATAAATTAGGATAGTTTTAGGTTCTCCTGACTACAATTAGACAAAACTTTAGGGGGCATTTATGCAATGTGTCATAATTTACTTACTCTGTTGTGACTTATGTTTGACTTATTTTCTTCAATGGAACAAAAAACAATTATTTTTTTCCATACAATAAAAGTCAACAACATATGGATTTTGTAGCCTTAACTAGAAGCCTGGGATATATCAGTTTGGGTTCTCCTGACCACAGCTGGACAAGATTTTAGGGAGCATTTTACATAATGTACCATAATTCACTTGTTGAATCAAACATTCACACATTATGATCTTTTGTTTTTTTTTTGTTTCCCATACAATGAAAGTCAAAGGGGGCTGGGGGTGAAAACTTTTAGAATTTGAAGATCAGGGTAAATTTAATTTATTTTGTCTTTTGGGAAACATGTAACTATCTTCTGTAGCCTCTGAAGGGCAGTACTAAATAAATAAATAAATAAAAGATAAAGATATTTAGGCAAAATAAGAAGAATGTACACATCTCTGTTCAAAAGTTTTCATCCCGGCTCTTAATGCATCGTTTTTCCTTCTGGAGGATCGGTGAGCGTTTAAACCTTCTATAGTAGTTGCATATGAGTCCCTCAGTTGTCCTCAGTGTGAAAAGATGGATCATAAAATCAAACATTCATTGTTTGGAAAGGGTTCAAATACACAAAAATGCTGGAAAACTAAAGAATCTGTGGGACCTGAAGAATTTTTTCTGAAGAACAGCAGGGAGTTTAACTGTTCAGGACAAACAAGGGACTCATGAACAACTATTACTAAAAAAAAAAAAAACACTTGTGGACTTTTCAGGTAACAACACAGTAAAAGGAATCAAGAGGATGTAAACTTTTGCACAGGGTCATTTTTATAAATTGAACTATTATTAACTCCTGCGGACTATATGTAAACGTCTTTTATGTGAAATGTCTTATTCAGGTCAGTACTACATAATCAATTACATGCATTTTGTATGATCCGTCTTTTTTGGTCAAATAATTAACATTCTGCAGATTATGAAAGGGGTATGAAAACTTTTGACATCAACTGTATATTTAAAAAAAAAATATCTGCATGTAATTACATCTGTAATTAATTTCTGCAATTACATTTATGCTTACACTGTTGACCCATCCCTTACACCTTAACCCACTCTTAAACCTGTCCATACCAGCAAACCTGACCCATATCCCACCTTAATAGCAGGAAAAGTGTTTTGCAATACAATATGAAGACAACAATTTGTGCTTATTTTTTGATGCAAGTACATAGTAGTTAAGACCACCTAGCTTAAAGTGGGACCAATCAGGGTAAAACTCTTCCTGAAAAATGTGAAATATTTTGTTTACTTGCATGTCAGAGAACCATATTTATTTGCATGTCAGAGAACCATAACGAGGCAAATATGTTGTTAAATTATTCAAATACTAACTTAAAATTTCAAAGGGCACTTCAAGTAAATATTTTAGGTCAAAATAGTTCATCTGACAGAATGTACTGACTTGTCAAAACAGAATAACATCGTTGTACTAGCAACCAATAGTACAGTAACCTCAATCACCGTGAATGCAAACCCTCCACTGACTGAGCCATCTTTTTTTCCCTTGTCAGAGCTAAAAACATCTCACTTGCTTTAGTTAAGCACAATATTATAACATATATCATGTACCCATCCTTGTTCCTCAAGGACATTTTTAGCAACACACTGCTCAGCTAAGACAACTTGTGCACTCACAGGGAGGGCAAACCACAGAAAGGTAGACAAAGTCTGTATTGACAGTTCTGAACAAACAGATGCCCCCCTCCTCTCGCTGTAAACACTCTGCTTCTAACTGTCTCCTTCTGTTTTATGCACATGAAACAAATTCGTTCTCTAGCTCTCAAACACACACAAACACACACCCCAGAGAGAGTAGAAAAGAGAGGCCAATGGGGAAAAAAAAAGAGCAAAAGAAAAAGCGCATGAGAGAATCTGCAGGCCAGAGAAGTGTGCATACTAAAAGAGCCACCTTCCTCTTTCCTAGAACTTTATTTTTTCATGAATGATTAAATATTAAACCTACATTTCTGCTCCAGTTAATTGCATATCAACACACGGGCAGGAAAGGCCAGAACTTGAAGCGTGTGTGTCGAGGGGTGGATGGAGGGCAGCGCATGATCCTCATCTACATGGAATATCCTGGCAGGGTCTGGAAAAAGACGGGTTAAGCATCAGCGACTGTGAGTTTGAGAGAAAAAGTGTGTGCGTGTGTGTTCTGGAGAGTACAGGAAGAGCAACACCATCACTAATTCATGGGCAGCTTCTGCTCTTCCAGGCTGGCGTTGCTCTTCAAATGACCTTTCTTCTCCCACAAACACACTTCTCTGCAGTACGGTGGCTGGACGTTGCTGTGCACCACTGTGAATGATAAAAGCACATATTATGTTAAGTTTTGAGTTATAGAGAGTTCAGAGAGTTGACTGACACGAGGTCTGTGCGATGGAGAGCTGGTGATCAAATCCATTCTGGCCCCCTAGGAATATAGGTTTCTACCTCTGCTTGAGCAGAGCCTTGGGTGAATCATTGATTTGTAATGTTACAATTGTACGCTGTCTAGACAGGCCAACGCTGGGAGGGTGGGAGCGACGAGAGGGCCATATTGTGTTCATTCATCTCACAATGCTCACAGCTTGCTCGCTTTAGAAAGCATTCAGATTGACAGAGGATGACTGAACACTACAGTCACACTTAAGACTTTATTCTTTGCTGTTTCTATGCCTTGTATCATGCAATCACCTACCAATAAGTAAGGTTAAGGATGGCATTCACACACCTATGTGCCACATGCGTCCGGGTCAATGATGTGTAAGAGTGACCACAAAAAATCTTTTTATATGCTCTTTTCTCTTATTATTTTGTTTATGTTTTTTTATTCTTTATTTTTATTAGCTTATTTTATTAGTTTTTTATTATTATTTATTATTATTTTATTTTATTAGCTTTTATTTTTATATTTTCATTTTAGTTCAAGTTTTACATGCATTTGACATTTTTATTGCTTTTAGATTTTTTTTAAGTTTTATGAATTTTAGTCCTTTAACAAACTTTTTTAAAAATAAAAAATGTAAAATTAATATATATTTTTTCCAAATTTTTAATAAAAATTATATATATATATATTGTATATAAATACAAAATAAAAATATATAGATTTTTTTCAGTTTTATGAATTTTAGTCCTTTCACCAGATTTTTTATTTTTTTTATAAAAATATTTTTATAATATAATATATATAATAAATATATTTCCACTTTTTTAATAAAAATGTTTATATATGAAAATGTATATATGCATCATTTTTATTGAACTTTTTTCAGTTTTATGAATTTTAGTACTTTAAAAAACTTATATAAACTAAAAATATATATATTTTCCACATTTTTTGTAAAAATTTCAAATGTATGAATGAATTGCATATGTAAAATATTTTCAAATAAATAAATAGATCCGATGAGCATCAAGTTGCTGACTTCTTCTCAAGCAGCCCAACCCAACAATCACCATCTGAAGTTAACAGAGTTTCAAGCTTTTGGTATTTCATTTACATCACAACTGTTATGGGTCGTGGCCTTGCAACAGCCACCTGTCCGTCACTGCTGGTGGTGGCCACATAACGAATCACAGACATGATGGGACAGAGTGCAGCATGCCCTCCATCATCGAGTAAGGTCGGCTCCATCCGTTCTCTTCCCTACTTCCTGCAGATTTCCATTTGATTTGATGCAAGTTTTTTCTGAATGAGTGGGGAGCCCTCTTTCCAGGCTGCAATTCAGAGGGCCAAAGCAAGAGCAATCAATTCTTAAACCAGAGACTGCAAACTGAAAAAGAGCAGTGAGAAAGGCTGCAGACGTATCCATATCAAAAGCTTTAAGGGCTACGGCTAAGAGCGGCGAGACAGTGAATGGGACTGAGGGTGTGCGGATGATTAAAGCTAACCTGCTCAGAGCGGCGACGGTCGTGCTCGGTTTGAGAGTACGCCACTCTCTCTTACGGCTGACATAATTGATTTTCACTGCTTCCAGCTTCTTCTGTGTTTGTCTGTCTGTCTCTCACCGAAATCAAGAGCAATACTGGACATTTTCTCTGGGCCGAAGAAGGGTGTGATGGGAATTAGTTAGAGGTTGGGTCAGTACAGAAGGGTTCTGCAGCATTCAGAAATGAATTCAAAATACCTTTCAAATTCAATTCCTGAATTTGAATTCAGGCAGCAAACAGGATGCAACTGCAATCTGAATCTGAATGCAAGCAAATAGAATTAAAATGCATTGAAATTCAAAGAAATTCACATAACTGGGATTGAAAAATATATGTTTTTTAATATAGATGAGAGAAAATTCAAAAAAAAAAAAAACAATGATAGAATGAATGACAGATTTGTAGAACAATAGGCAGACAAGCAAGCAAATAGAAAGACAGACAAAAAGACAGTGATAGAACAGAACGATAGGCAGAATGATAGAACAATAGAATGACAGACAAAACGAAAGAATGATAGATAGGCCGATAGAACGATAGATAGAACATCAGATAGAGCGATAAGGATAGATAGAATAATAGATAGAACATCAAATAGAACAATAGACAGAATGATAGAACGATAAACAGACCGATAAAACGATATAGAATATTAGAACGATAGAATGATAGATATAATAATAATTAGAACAATAAATAGAATGATAGACAAAATGAAAGAATGATAGATAGGCCGATAGAATGATAGATAGAACATCAGATAGAGTGATAGATAGAAGGATAGACAGAATAATAGGTAGAACAATAGATAGAACAATAGACAGAATGACAGAATAATAGAACGATAAACATAAACCGATATAGAACATTAGAACGACAGAGCGGTAGACAGAACGATAGAATGATAGATAGAATAATAATTAGAACAATAGATAGAATGATAAACAAAATGAAAGAACGACAAGCCCGAAAGAACGATAGAACATCAGATAGAACTATAGATAGAAGGATAGACAGAATAATAGATAGAACATTAGATAGAACATTAGATTAGATAGAATTAGAATAGAATTTAGATAGAATGATAGATAGAACGATAAACAGACCGATAAAATGATAGATTGAACATTAGAATGATAGAACGATAGACAGAGCGATAGAAAGAATGATAGAATGATAGATAGAATGATAGTTCGAACAATAGATAGAACATTAATAGATAGAACAATAGAATATGAAAATGACAGAACAATAATTAATAGATATTTAATAGACATTAATAGACATTAATAAATAGAACAATAGAAAATGATAGAATGATAGATAACAAGAGATAGAATGATAGAACCAAAGAACGATAGATAGACCGATAGAGTGATATAATGACAGAATGATAGTTAGAACAATAGATAGAACATTAAAACAACAGATAGAATGATAGACCGAACGAAAAAATGATAGAGAGACTGATAGAACGATAGATAGAACATTGGAACAATAGAAGGATAGACAAAACAATAGGACAATAGATAGAATGATGGATGATATGATAGAACATTAGAAAGATAGACAGAATGACAGAATGATAGAACAATAGATATAATGATAGATTGATCAACAGACAGAATGATAGACAGAATGAAATATAGACAGATGGAATAAAAAATAGAATGAAGGGTAGAATGATAGACAGAACAATAGAATAAAAGATAGAATAATATCTAGCCATACAGACAGACATATTAATTCGAAAGGGAGCCAATCCTTGAAATTCATAAATTTGCACAACTTTTCAAAACAGGTGAATTCTGGGTATTACTGTGGCTTCTTCTTTTTTTAACTGATACTGAAAGTTGACATAGAGCCACTTTCTTTTTTCTCCATCTTCCTTGACTCTCCCGTTCCTTTAAAGTGGTCGACCAGTGTAAATCATTCATATTCAACGATACTCATAATAAATCTCCATTATCAGGCGGAATAAGAGAATAGACTCGCTCTCAAGTTCTTCAACGCAACTTAATTATGTAAAGACTATCTGAAGTCACACCGAGGGAGCGCTAATCTACACCTTGAAATTGAACAAGATATATTATTGATGCCTTGTCTTCCTTTGATTCATAACAGGAAAACTACCCCACCCTTTCATCCATCCAGTCCCCTCATTCACTCACTCTTACTCATATTAACTAGCAAATGCGCTCTTTACACCTTCTCAATCACTCCTTGGGAGATCCTCCCCATCCATTAGCATTCAGGTTCGGAAAGTGAGGGTTACAAATGAGTTCTCTGATTTCCTGACTCCGTGAGCTTTTAAGCAGCATCTAAAAAGCCCAGGCTCTTGAGCTATTTGCTTACCTCTTGTTGTTTAGATAACACGCTTTTTCAAGTGCTCCTCATTGATTTGATTAAGATCTGCCGCCGCATAAAAACACCACGGCTCTCTAATGTACTTTTCCTCATCTTTTCTGAAACACAGCAGAGTGATTAGAGAGAGGCATTCATCACCCCTCATTACGCTAGCAGCTGCACTCTAAGAAACATGATCTTTCTGTCTCTCCTCGCTATCTTTGACACATTACCTCATATGCACTGTCATCCACAGACACTGCATCTGAAAGCTAGCTGCAGTGTATCTCCTCCTCCATCTCTGTTGCCATTCTCCCGTGCGTCTATCTCTCCTATACAAACTTCAGAAGAAAACTGCTGTTGTTATGTTCACTTGAGCGATGTCAAGCATATCAGTGCAGCGGCATGTCAAGCAGAAGACAGAGTCAGCAAATTCGCCTCTTGACAGAGCCTCATTTCCAGCCACCTCAGCTGAAATGCTTCAGAAACCACACGCTGCAGAAACATGCAAACTATGATAGCGTTACACGCCTCCAGAGACCCGAGAACCAAAGCAGACTTAGGAAATGAGCTTTCTGATGTGTGGAGAACTGCCAATATGTCTCATATGATTTGTCCCTATTACTATCCGTCTTGTATTTCTTGGAAGCTAAAGATACCTGTTGTTCCTGGCTGTCAGTAGGCATTAGTATACTGTTAGTTCAACTAATAAGGTTTAAGACTTGAAAATGAACAGTTCAATCAAAAATAAAATAAAACTGTGAAAATTTCAAAATAACAAACTGAAAATAAAACAACAACAAAGCTACATTAAAATTTAAAAACTATCATTTGCTGGTCATCAGGTCAGTGGCCATTAGTATTACTGTTAGCTCAACTGGGTTCGTTTTAACACTTAAAGGGATAATAATAAATAAATAAATAAAACTAACAAATACCACAGTGAAATAACTAATAAACTAAAATACTAACAATTAAAATATTTACTTAATATAAATAAATAATAAATGAAAGTAAAATTAAATACTAAATAACCAAAACCAGTGTTAATTTTGACAGGCATTTTTGATTTTGTCTTAGTCTTTATCTTGAGACTAAAATACTTAATAGTCTTAGTCACATTTTAGTCATTTTTTTAGTCTTTCATAGTTTTAGTCTAGTTTTAGTCGACGAAAAGTGTTTTAAAAAAAAAAACTAATTCTTTAGACCAAATCAACTATCAACTATGAACTATCCCTTTAACAGTATGGAAAAAGGAGTACTTATTATTATACTTGTACTTTTACTTATTAATATTTAATTATTATAATTATAGTTGTTTACTTTATATATATATATATACAATACTGTGCAAAAGTTTTAGGCCACTAGTATTTTCACCAGCTAAAGTAAGTTATTTCTATCTTTTGCTGTAGTGTGTCAGTAAAAAATATCGGTTTACATTTCTAAACATTCTGTTTGCCATTAATTGTAATAATCTGGTGAGATTTTTGTTTGCACAAGGAGTCAGTTTGCACAACAGCCAGTGCTCCACACAGAGATCTGATCTCACCATCATCCAGTCTTCCTGGAATGACATGAAAACACAGAACAAACTGAAACAGAGTAAGTCCAGAAGAACTGTGGCAACGTCTCCAAGATGCTTCAAGAGATCTACCTGCAAAGCTACCTGAAAAATTTTGCGCAAGTGCACCTAGGGCAAAAGCTG
>JAHKKF010529838.1:0-13000 GCA_019740295.1 Labeo calbasu | reverse complement strand
TGGATCTCAAAATCATACAGTCATTGTTGGAAAGGGTTCAAATACACAAAAATGCTGGAAAACCAAAGAATTTGTGGGACCTGAAAGATTTTTCTGAAAAACAGCGGGCAGTTTAACTGTTCAGGGCAAACAAGGAACTCATAAACAACTAAACTAAACAAAAAAGAACACAGTATTAAGAATCAAGGGGATGTAAACTTTTGAACAGGGTCATTTTTATAAATTCAGCTATTATTTTCTCTTGTGGACTATCTTTTATCTAAAATATCTTATTCAGGTCAGTACTAAATAAACAATAACATGCATTTTGTATGATTCCTCTTATTTTGGTAAAATAATTAACATTTTGCAGATTCTGAAAGGGTAAACCTCTGACCTCAACTGCATATATGTTGCCAAAAAATATGTAGCATATATTTTCCTCAAATTGTAATAAACGAATTAGTAATGGAATCATAAACCAAAATCATTAAGTGGCATCAGAATCAGGGCAACTGGGGATGAGGTGCAATTCTACACGCTTCTCATTTAAATACACAATCCCAAGCCAGTTTGAATAGGTTGATTAAAGTTTAAAGCAGTAATCTGTCTTGAGATGCAATCCATCATGTGATTTTACAGCAGAAGCAACTCCCTTAGCTGATTTTGATTAGAAAAATACAGTCCCTGTAAGCTTTCTTGAAGAACGTCCAAAGCTGATGCAAAAGAGCCATTGATTTTTTTGTGTGGCCTGAGGATCTCCAGCAGTATTTAAACCCATAAATTAATCTCTCAATAGAACTCAATATCCTGAACGTGCACTTGGCCTGTGAGATGAAGATGTAGAGGTAGTGGCATCTAGTTGATGCCAGCTAGGCCGCTCTTAATGTACAGAGCCTGATTTAACAGAAACAACATATATTTAAAATGTTACACAGTTCAGAGCCTTCATGCTACACTATCATTTTCTCTTCTATAACCAGAGTTTATTTTTGTCTTGTCTCCCAGGTGTCAGTGGTTAACCAGCTGGACATGCAGGTGGTCGTATCCAACGTGCCGCCCACTGTAGTTGAACAGAACAAGGATCAGCTGATTGGGTAATGCATTCTATGCAAACACACTCTTTATCCAGACATACTCCCCAACATAACGTTTCTGGCAGCCGGAGAAGCCGCTTGAAGTTGTAATGTATGCATGAGTACTTGACTCCTGCGGGTGCAGATGTTTATGTTGGGGATAAATCAGTGGGCTGCTTGATTCTGTCAACCCCTCTTAGATAGAAGCAGGACCCACACTGTGTAACATCTGCGGCAAGAGCAGAAAAACCAGAAACCCCACCTTCCTCTGTCAGACAAGGGTTAGCACTTATCCTTGTCTTCCTCTAAATTAAAATGCTTGAAGAAATAGTTTACCAAAAATTATTGTGATGATTTACCTACTTTATGTTGTTACAAACCTTGACTTTTTAATTGAACATAAAATATTTCAATTTTCAAAATGTTGACACTTTGGAACTCTGTAAAGGCCCTGATACACTCATTACATATCGTGATATCCTCATATATCTTCTTTGTGATATATTGTTTGAGAACATCCCGACTATAACAGACCAGTGTTTATTTGAAAGTTTGACACCATCAAGTGTGTTCCTTCATAGGTTTTTGACGGCCTCGGTCTAAGTGTTTTGAAGCCAAATTGTGAAATTCAAGTTATTTACTAAAAATCATGGCTGCAGAACTTATATTTTGTGTCTGTGTATAATCAAATGTGCAACATGAAATGCTTTCGTCTATGATGCCAAAAATTCGTCATATGAATTTGTGACCGTGCAAATGAAATTTCAGAGATTTTGTAAAAAGTAGAAACTGTCACATTTCAGTTTAGGGACTAATTCTCACTAACTATTAACTACAACAATAAACTTCTAATTAATAGTTAGTGGGGTAGGATTATGGGGACTAAAATAATAGTCATGCATTTATACCTAAAGTGTTACCATAAAAACATAGCATGGACAACTTCTTTCATACTTTTTGGATGTTTTATGACATTTTTTGACACTCAGCATCACCTATCCTCGCTTACTCCCGTCAAATGTGACCCTGGACCATAAAACCAGTCTTAAGTAGCATGGGTATATTAGTAGCAATAGCTAAAAATACATTGGGTACATCAAAATTGTTGATTTTTCTTTACTGCCAAAAATCATTAGGATATTAAGTAAACATCATGATCCATGAAGATATTTTGTAAATTTCCTACTGTAAATAGATCAAAACGTAATTTTTGATTAGTAATATGCATTGCTAAGAACTTCATTTGGACAACTTTAAAGGTGATTTTCGCAATATAGATTTTTTTGCACCCTCAGATTCCAGATTTTCACATAGTTGTATCTCGGCCAAATATTTGTCCTATGCTAATAAACCATACATCAATGGAAAGCATAAATTTAAAAGGGCAGCATGAACATTTTTCAGAATTTCTCCTTTTGTGTTCCATAGAAAAAAGAAATTAATTCGGTTTTGGAACGACGTTCGTAAATGTTGACAAAATATTCATTTTCACATAGACATCCCTGCTGAGATATTACAGTGCAAATATGAGGACAGAAACACATTTAAATTCCTAGTGTACACACTCAGATAACAAAACTCACAGCCCGAGTTTTCCCAAACCACCTCAATTCTCTCTTGCCAGGCTATTTCCCCAGCAAACCTGCTCCTTGTTCCTTTCCTCCAAGTAGAGTCATCATTCCATCCTCTGTTCTTTTCTGTCCCATGTTCTTATTTCACCTCAGCAGCTGTGAAGGGGGGGATATCTGAGGCACTGCAGGTAATTGGCTGAGGAGGGCTGGCTGCTCTGAGATGTGAGCTGAGGGGTAATAAAGACACCTACTGGGAGACAAGGACACCAGCTTTGAAGTGACGCTGTCTTACACAGCTCATTTTAGCCCTCACTTTGTATTTGTCCTTCTCGTACCTTTGCATTCAAAACAGTGCTCCCTGCAGCCAAACAAACATGGTTAATATAGGGGTTTGCAGCACTTGTGATATATTTAGGTAGAGTAATTGTCGCTCTTATGTAATTTTCTTTTCTGTTTTATTTCTCCGGCTATGGTGATTACTGCAATTAGCGTTTGTTGTGCATTTTTGCGATAGTGTGGAAGTTGATTGTCAGCTTATTTTCTCTGATATGTGCCCACCGATTAATGGCTTAGGGGCTCTCAAATTAGCACAGAAATAACTTGATGGAGATGGAAGAAAAGAATGTTCTCATTTCATGTTTATTCTCATTTCCAGACCAAGGGGCCATTCATGTTTTTGCAATCCATATGCAGTATTTTTAAATAGTGGGTCTATACACCCGTGCCAGTCAACGTCTTAGGCTGTTTTTTTTGTTTTCTGTATTGTTTGGTTTGGTTTCTTGTGATTGATTGATTGATTTTTGTGCTTTATGTTTGGTTTGGTTTTATTTTGATTTTTGAGTTTTATTTTGTATTTTTTTTTTTTTTTAGTTTTTTTTTTTTTGCTTAGATGCCCATGCCAGTTTTCATGAATAAAAAATAAAAAAGGAATTCCGACAATTTCAAGTTTGTAACTCCCAGTTATTTTAACTAACAATTTTGACTTTTTTTTTCTTTTCTTTTTTTATCACAGGTCGAGTTTAAATCTATTAAGTCTTTTATATTTGTGAGTTTATATCTCTTAAATTTGGAATTCTGACTTCTTAGAATTGTGAGAAATAAATACATAATTATAAAGTCAAATTCTAAGAAAAAAGACTGACTTTTTCAGACTTTTTTCTTATAATTTCAAATTTACATCTCACAATTCTGACTTTATAACTCGCAGTTACTTTTTATAAAGTCAGAATTGTGAGATATAAACTTGCAGTTAAGAACAAAGTCAGAACTGCAAATTTCTGTCATATCAAAAGTCTATCAAAGTCAGAATTGCAAGATGTAAACTTTATTGCGAGAAACTGCAAGAAAAAAATCTGAATTGTGAGGAAAAAGTGGCAGTTACCTTCCTTTTTTTGTTTTGTTTTTATTACTGTTTTTACACAATTATTATAACTTGAAATTTTAACTTCTGTCTTGTAATTGCGAGTGTTTTATTTTTGTTGTTTTGTTTTTTTTTTCTCACAGTTGCTGACTTTTTTCTTAAAATTGCAAGTTTACATCTCAAAATTCTGACTTTATAACTCGCAATTGCTTGAGAAAAAAATCAGAAATGCAAATTTCTATCACACAATTCCGAGAAAAAAAAAAGTCTGAATTGTTGAATTGCAAATTGAAATCAAAAAATTGAAAAATTGCAATTACCTTCCATTTTTTTTGTAAAATAGTCCATGTGACATGAGTGGTTGACATCAGATGTTATGAACATTTTTTGTTTTGTTTTGTCTTGTTTTTTTTTTTTTGTTTGGTTCTGTTTTGTTTTATTTTGCTTAGATTCCTGTGCCCGTTTTCCTGAATAAAAAATAAAAGGGTAATTCTGACTTTTTTCTCGCAATTTCAAGTAATTAACTCCCAATTATTATAACTTTCAATTCTGACTTTTTTCTTGTAATTGCAAGGTTTTTTTTTTCTCACAGTTGCAAATTTATATCTATAAAGTCTCTTATATTTGTGAGCTGATATCTCTTAAATTTGCAACTCTGACTTAGAATTGTGAGAAATAAATTTGCAATTATAAAGTAAAATTCTTAGGGAAAATAACTTTTTTTCTTAGAATTGCAAATTTACATCTCACAGCTCTGACTTTACAATTCGCAATTGCTTGTTATAAAGTCAGAATTGCAAGATATTGTGTGATAAACTCGCAACTGAGAAAAAAGTCAGAACTGCAAATTTATATCAGAATTGCGAAATCTAAACTTGCAGTTGCAAGAAAAAAAGTCTGAATTGTGAGAAAAAGTTGCAATTACTGTCCTTTTTTAAATTTTGTTTTGTTTTTTCAGTGGTTGAAACGGGCTTACATAGTTTTGAGAATGTGCCCTGAAAGAAAATAACATTTATTAAAAGGCTGTTTGTGTAGAGCATTCCTTTTAGAAATCAATAGCCTGAAAAAAAAATGGTAAATAGAATGTCTTGATCTGTCATTTTCTGTCTCTCAATGTAGGATTTTAGAGCGATACGTCCAGGACCAGATACCAGGAGCTAAACTTGTTGTCGAGTCGATCGGGCCGCGACGTTATGGTGAGGGCTATGAACAGGAGGACTACTCAAAATCTGACCTCATGGTTTATGCAGTTGACCCTTTGACCAACAGAGCTCTCTCCAGACAGGAGCTCTTCAAGTAAGTGCTTCATCCAACTTACCCTGCCAAACTCTATTTCTGCTGTGCTCTTCTCTCTCTTAATCTCCTGGCCTTTTCCTCAAACCTGCTGAAACCACTAGAGATACATCTACCCTTCATACTGGGATATAGATGAGTTTTTCAGCTATGCAGTTTTCAGCTAAATGGAAAGAACTGCTTTATATTATTTAGACAGAAGAATGCAAAAATGGAGAGCGCTACATGTCTCAAAAATGTCAATGCAAGGACGTTGTTGGTGCATCAAGTGGACATGATTTGGATTTGAAAAATCCAACACCAAGCAGAAAGAACTCCTCAAACTGTATCCCAAAATTGTGTTTGCCATGGCTATAAATAGAAATTAGTCATTTTTACCAACTAAAGATGCATGTTGGATTTCTTGGCTTGCTTTTGGCTAAACATCAGCTTGAACTGATGTCTAAATTATTCATTTGTTATGAATATTTGATTTGTGTCCATCAGGAAAAATGAAATGATATTAATTTCCTTTTATTTGCAAAGTATTTCACTGGAAAACAAGGGTTAAAGGGTTAGTTCACCCCAAAATGAATGTCCTTGGTTCATCTTTGGAACACAAATTAAGATATTTTTAATGAAATCTGAGAGCTTTCTGACCCTGCATAGACAGCAATTCAACTGACACATTCAAGGCCCAGAAAAGTAGTAAGGACATTGTTAAAATAGTCCATGTGATATTTGAAGCTACAAGTATTTCACACAATTATATTATAACACTTAGTGTACTATGATGTAACTCATAGCATTATTTAAGATACCACCTTCTCCTAGCCATTAGTTAGTGTTATTCATAGTCTGTTTTTTGTTTGCCTATTTTTCATCCAAGCAGCACAATAAAGCAGATGGAGTGCATGTTTATGTTTGTTTAGACATATTCTCATTTTTCATAAAAATAAGACTTGTGGTTAAATCTGTAGCCAGATTGTCTGTTTTGTCACAGTAATTAGCCTGCTCAGACAGCACAGTTTCTAATGCTTGTACGGGCAAATCATGAATTGTAGGCTGTCGTATGTGCTTTCAAACTCGTTAGTTCTAATACAGACAACATTCAGTCTTTCGTTTTATTTAACTGCCAGCACGGTGAATGGCACTTACATACTATGCTTTATAGTAGCCAATATAAGTATAAAATCACCACATTACATTTACATTACACTAAAAAGTGAGAAGACACCTTTTATACTTCATTATAAAAGTTTGGCTCATGAATTTTAATTCATTTGCTCAGTTGTTCACTGGCTGGAAGGCAAGTGAGATCTTTATTGCCAGATTTTTGTGGCTTCCACTGCAGAACTAGTCGAATAGCATATGCATGGCGACATATGTGACACTTCCTGTGGTTTTCACAGGTTTTTAGATGGGAAGTTATTGGACATCAATAAGGAGTTCCAGCCCTATCTAGGACGCGGAGGACGCATTCTGGAGATCCGCACGCCGGATGTGGTGGAGAGCGTAAAGAAGGCGGTACAGTCTGTTGGATACACCGAAGGGGCCCTGCTGGCCTTGGCCGTCATCATCATCATGTGCTGTATCCCAGCCATCCTCATCGTCATTATCACCTACCGACAGTGAGTGTCGCCACCATAGTCCAGTCCATAGCGATTTCTTTTTCTAGGCTAGCAATGCTGACGACGTCGGCATTTAATATTAATGTTTAATGAAATTAGCCATTAACCAATTATTCTGTTGTGATTCTTTGCATAGTTTCCAGTTTTGAATAGTTTTAATGTTATGTCACAGTGTTGCTTTACTGCCCTGTGTGGGAATGAAGTTGAAGTAGCAGGAAGGCTACTCAGACTGCAGATTTCTCCACTTAGCAACTAAATAAATAAATACATGTAAAGGTCATTAATTTTGAAACATCCTGTTAGGCAGGCAGCTTCCCTCTGCTGGGATTTCAGAGGAACATACACGCACTCTTTCTTTTCACATTGGTAACACCTTAGAGAGCTGTCTGCTCTTGTGTTTATTCAGTGTGAAAGAAGATTAATTAAGGCCATGAGAAGTAAATATGAGAAACTGTCTGCAGTTAAGGACTGAGTTTTAAATGTGGTGCCAGCCGAGCCACTGCCATATGGCAGACCTGATGATGGGAACTCAGGAATAAAATGACATGATCTGTGCTAAAGATATGAGGAACATTCTGAAAGTATTGAGAGTTTAGATTTGTATGAAGATAATTCATACTTATGAGCGATTTGCAGTAAGTTCATGTTATGAGTCAATGTCTAATATATTTTTTCTTTTCTTTTTACAATGCACCAACTTCAGATTCAAAGAGTAAGTATCGTTTTAAGACTTGCATGTAATATATCAGTTAAATATCTTAACCATTTCTCGCTCTTAAGCATTAATTTAGTGGTTCTCAAATGGTTTGGCTTGAAGGCTCAGATTTGACACTGGATTTCAAATTGCAGCCCAACAGTACCTAAATGTGAGCCTGGACCACAAAACCAATCTTAAGTAGCATGGGTATATTTGTAGCGATAGCCACAAAAAACACTGTATGGGTCAAAATTATCGATTTTTCTTTTATGCCAAAAATCAACAGGTTATGATCCCTTTAACTGTCACCGTCCCCTCTGTGGGACGCCTACGTTTACTTCACCATAATACAAATAAATCCTAATCTAATCGTGACAAACTATACATCGTTGGAAAGGTCTAAGATTCCTAAATAGATATTTTGCCATACTTTTGTGTTACAAATTATGTAGGAAAAGTAATAGATTAATATATGTCAAGAGTGCAAAAAAATCTACATCATAACATGAGTTCTGACCTTTGTCACAAAAGACTTTCTTCATTGCCCTTTTCCCTGTCACGTTTTAGAAATCATAAGAAATTATGTATCAGTTCAAAACTTAAAATCTCAAAATCCATCCTTTGAAAGGCATTTTAAAATCAGACATTGCATTACCACGGAAAATGTACATTAAAATCATATTACAAATGTTTTCATTCATGAATTCTAAAAATTTAAGTCTGGATAGTGCATTTTTATGTTTAAAAATGGGAGTGACAATTAAAAGGTTAAGTAAAGATGATGTTCAATGAAGATATTTTGTACATTTGTAAATATATGTACACAATACTACTGTAAATATAACAAACCTTTTTCTCAAAAATGATTTTCTCAATATTTTGATTTTTTTTTTTTTTTGTACTCTCAGATTCCAGATTTAAAATAGTTGTATCTCGAACAAATATTGTCTGATGCTAACAAACCACACATCGATGGAAAGAGCATTTATTCAGCAGATGATGTAAATATCTCAATTTCAAAAAATTGACCGTTATGACTGGTTTTGTGGTCCTGGGTCACAAATAACTTGTCGTGCAAAAGTCAGTGATGCAATGTAAATCAACAATGTGTGAATGTTTATGCTCTGAACAGCGAATAATTCACTGAGCAAAATACATTGTCTGCATTGATGTCTTTTCTCAGTAGTATCATCTTGGTATATTGCATAGTTTTGTTTGTTTACTTGTCCATGTTGGCATTTGCCAAAATATGACTAGCTTTTACCAAGTGACAGATAAATTTGAGCCAAAGTACCATTTGATTTGACATGCGACCTCTGGCGTCAACAACAAAAAATATGAGAAGCATTCCCTTTTAGAAATGCCTCTTTATTGTCCACTCTGAACTATAAAAGATTATAAGGTTAGTTTCATTTATTAATATTTAATTTTATTCATACCATTATATTTCTTGCTGTCTGTGACCCACCAGCTGAGAACCAGTGATCTAATTTGTTGTATCTGAGAAACTCCAAAATAGCTAAATGTCCAGGGAAAGATGAAGGCTTGTTGATTTCCCAGGACCAGAACAAAAATGCTTACAACACAACTTATGTAAAGAATAGCTTTTGTTCCCTGAGTTGTCAAATCCCCTGAGGATATAAAGCTGATTCCAACATCCCTGTAAAGTTGCACCTTTGAAAGAAAAGATCAAAACCGAATTATTCAAACACATTAGAAGGGTTTCTTTAAGAACAGCATGCTATGAAATTACTCAAACCACTTCACAGGCACTCATTACATAACCATCAAACTCTCAAATATTTTCTTGAAATGCAAGAAAAAAAAAAGTGCAATAAAGCAAATTATATGCTTTCAAAATGTAGTTTTTTGTAAATATATTGTTTTTGGACCCCAAATGAGTGCATGTATAATTTATGAATCTTTCATAATATGCTCAACTTGTTGACTTTGTCATCTAAAGACGACAGGCAGAGTGCGCAAAAACAGCCAGGATCCAAATGGCGCTTCCCACTGGCAAATCTGGAGGTGCTGCCACCAACAACCTGTATGAAGAACTCGGCGACAGCACCATGTAAGTTTTATATCTTCTGCACTTTATACTGTACTAGTCGATGTCTTAAAACACTGACTGATACAGAATATTAATATGTAATGGGTTATAAGATATATTTACTTGAAGTAGGATTGCACAAGTCTATTCATGTCTATAAATTAAGTCTATATTTCTAATCACATTGGCATTTCTTCGTTTAAATAATAACAAAATTTAGTGAATTGTATGATTGGAGCAAGAAGTGTGTGGGAAATTAATTTAAATGAGTAAATTAAAATTTTAGTTAGATTTTTTTAAGATGCTAATTTGGTTCTAGGTGGAGTATTTATGTTAATAAACAGATGTAATTTAATCTAACCTGATTTTATGACTTTGCAAAGCTAGGGCTTCTATTTATGGTGATAAAAATCACATACAATGACAATAACCTTTTTTTTTGGTAGTCGTTTCCATTTATTGTTTTACCTGTGTCAAAATTAGGGGTAATGCAAAACTACAGGCCTTTCTCTAAAAAGATTGCAAGTCTGATCCCAGGTTGAGGTGATCACCAAACGCTTTTGTTACCCTCAGGGTATGGGCCCAAGCTCACAAGGTTTCAAAGTAAAAAGCAGTGACAATACACAGCTTCCTGTCCCGTTTGGTGTCTTCATGGTTATCATTTTATAGCACGGAAAGTTTTTTAAAAAATATCAAAGATACACTTATCAGGAATGGGCTAATAATCCTCTAACCCAAATTTGAAGACTGGACTAATTTATATTAGAAATTGCAGTTGCCCCTGTGGCATATAGTAGCGATAGCAGTTAACAAGTTTCTGTTTAAATTTAAATCAAAGCATTGGCAAGATACAATCTGAAATCCTAAGTGGCTTTATCATTTCCATATTCATATTATGTTGGATCCTAATGGTTCCGGAATATTAAAAAGTGTTTTGTTGTTGTTGTTTTGCAAACTCAATAACTTTTGACCCCAAAACAAAAATGATAGAAGACAATATATTTTTGAGTATGCTGAATTTCATTACTTTTTACCATATATTTCTAGGGCTTTCTATATACTCCCAGTGTGGATGAAGGATAAGTAGAAAATTTAATAGATTTCCAGACAGCTTCGGTGCATAACCCCTAATTTAGTTTTATGTGAGCCTTTTCTACCCTCTTTCTGACCCTTAAAATTAAACTGGCTTATTTTCCACTGCAACCTTTATCTTATCATAATGATCATTACCATTTAGAATAACTGAATCTGTCCTACTTCTATTGTCCTATTCATGCCTAAACAGGCTAGGTTTCTCAACATTAAAGTTTAAATGTGGACAGTTATGTTTTAATGTGCAAATTGTTGTGTTGTCACATCTCAATTCAAAAGATGATATTAAAGTTATATATTATCATCCTTTAAACTCATTTCTCTGGAAAGGTTGTGTCTAATTTTAGGCAGGTTTTCTTTTTGAAGGACTGGCACCTACCCATTAACCTTTATTACACTTAACTGCTTTTTTAACGTCTTGCTAAGTTCACTCATATCATTTGTTTTTTCCTCCTGTCTCTCTTTTTCATTTCTTGGATATCAGATCTAAGTAAGTAGGCAGTCATCTGTGTTTCATCTAGTAAACAATTACCCAAGTAGTGTCAGGTAGACAGTACATGTAAGGTATAGTTGTAATTGTGATGGATTCTCATAGGGCTGCAGCAAAAAAAAAAAAATCTGTGATTTTCTGAAAACATCATGATTCTCTCTGGAATTGATTTTGAGCTTAGTTTTTAACAGCAGATGGCACTCTAATTGCACCTCACCTCAGAATGCTTTTATGACGTAAGATTAATGTAAACAGCCCACTGTGAACACTCTTGTAATTTGCTTCAACTTTTGAATTGTATGAATGATTATAGGATCAAGTAAGGAATTGGAAGCAAGCAGAATACAGCTGTTTCTAAAGCATGCAGTGATGTTAAAGTTCATTCATCTGTTCATTCTTCATCTGATGTTAAAGTTCAGAATCGATTTGAGAGAGAATCACAATGCATTCGGAAAATCTTAGAATCGATGCAGAATCATTTCTCGATGCGTGATGCATTGATTTATTTTCCCAGCCCTAGTTTCTCAGAAAGATGTTGAACATCCAATCCTTCCAGTTGCTTAGCACTGCTATCTGTTGTCTTGCTCTTGATCAGTATTGATATTAGCTTGGCACTGTGTTAGCGCTGTTCAGTGATAACTTGCTATTTTGGGTGTTTGCCTAGGATTTGGTTAGCATTTTGTTCTTAGTAATACAGTCAATCCAAAGCAAGTGCTTTTCGTAGCTGGCTTTCCTCCTACTTCCCCATCAATATTGCTGTTCACATCCTCTGTTAAGTCGATCTTTGTCTCTTTTTGCGGTTATGCTGAAAGCAGAACTAAGAGGTGCGTTCTGCAGGACGGCGATCGGCAGCGTCTCATTAGCTCATTTGCCTCCCGTGCCATCACTGCTCACAAGCTGTCCACCGCTAATGGAGTCCTGCTCAACAACTTGCCTAAGTCAGAAAGCAGCATTACATTTCTTTCCGACGAGAACCCTCTTACTACAACCAACCCCCTTTACCATGATGATGGCACCCTCAGCAGCCCTGAGCACCAAAATCAGAGGTACCATTTGGGCACGTATTCACCCAACATGAGAGATCTAAGAAAGTCCTTCCTGCACTATCCATCCACAGGCTCAGGACATGCCTGGACTTTACCTTCTAGGTTGCACAAGTGGGAGACCAATGAAGCCCTACGGAGTAGGAGGGTGGCAATGGATCCAGTTCAGTGGGAGCTGCAACTGCTGAAGTCTGACCTTAAGGACAGCAAGGAGATGATTGATGGGTTCGATGGGCTTGTGGATGAAGATCCAGAGCCCAAATTGACAGTAAAAGAGCAGGCACGGCAGTTTGAGCAGCAGGCTTTGCAGGACAGGCAGAGGCAAGGCCAGGACTCTCGTGGGTCACTCTCTTCTGAAATTATTCTCTCTGTTTTTGAGACCCCGCAATCTTCAGCCATGGGACATAACAGCAGACCCCCAGCAATAATCATTACCCAGAGTGACGGAACACCTCCGCCCAGTCACAAGCCCACTCCACCGGTTCTGCGGAAGTTCAGCAGAATGACTTCCTATACTGATGTGGAGTCTTACGAGGTCAATGTGGAGATCATCCCAGACCCACCAGATGTACCTGCACCACCTCCCCCACCACCTCCACCTCCCTCCAGTCCCCCACCACCTCCACCTCCTTCCAGTCCCCCACCACCTCCACCTCCTTCCAGTCCCCCACCGCCTCCACCTCCTTCCAGTTCCCCACCACCTCCTTCAAGTCCCCCTTCCCAATCCATTCCTATC
>JAHKKF010529834.1:0-23049 GCA_019740295.1 Labeo calbasu | reverse complement strand
GTGTGTGTGTGTGCGCG
Source organism: Labeo calbasu (assembly GCA_019740295.1). Taxonomy (NCBI): domain Eukaryota; kingdom Metazoa; phylum Chordata; class Actinopteri; order Cypriniformes; family Cyprinidae; genus Labeo; species Labeo calbasu. Next base: position 23,032 of record JAHKKF010529834.1, on the reverse strand, counting down.
TGTGTGTGCGTGTGTGTGTCTTACGCCTGCTGGCTGATGGAACATGGTCGCTGCTGGATGACGCTGAAGTAGGACGTCACGTGTTGGACTGTAATGTTGGCCATGAACGAAGGCAGTATATTCAGGATCCAGTTCTGCAGATCAGCATCTGATGACGTGGTCAGATTGGCCCTGTCAAACACCTGCTGCAGAAACGCCTCCTGCACGGGAGGAGGGAGAACGACGCCCTGCGTCTGACAGACACACACCAAAGCCAGTCACAACACAGATACTGCAAAAGTCAGTCAAAACACAGATATTCCACAAACAGCCAATCAGAACACAGATACTCCTCAAATGTCCACTCAGAACTAGGGATGTAACTAATGATTACTTTGATAACCAATGAATTGGATGATTGTTGAATTAAACATCTTATTCCACATTTATATGCAACAAACTAACAATTATTTTTCTGTTTGTGAATAATCTATTAATTGGATAAAAAGCCAGATTTTTTTTATTGGGGAAAAATATTTTACTTTTTTTATTTTATTGGGCGTTTTTATTTATTTATTTTATTGGGAAAAAAATGTGTTTCCACATTCATACCGCACAAATGGCTATTTAGAACTGACATTTGATTAATCAGCCAATCAGAACCCAGATGCACTACACAGATGCCAATCACAGAGAAGAGCAGAGCATCTGTGCTGTGACTGGCTGAGACTGGTGGTTGTGTGTGTGTTACCTGTAGCGTATTGGAGAGGGATAATAAGAACACAGTGAATTGAGCGTCCGGCACATAGAGCAGCAGATTATCGACCGCAGCGGGGCTGGACAAGAATCCAGGAGTGCTGGAAACCTCCACTAACTGCCTCATGCTCAGCAGACCCAGAGTGTCCAACTGCACAAACACAGAGGGACACGTCAACACACGTATCTGCACATGCTACACCTGTGAGTCTGTATATGTGTGTGTGTTCGTACCACATTGAAGTTGGGGTTGAGCGTCTGGAGGTCTGTGACTGTGGTGAAAACAACAAAACGTCCAAAGGTGCTGATCAGCCAATCGGAGCTGCTCTGAGAGACGTTCACACACCCTAAACACAGAGCAACACATCAGAGCCGAGCGTTTGATACAAATACTGTATGTTTTTGTGTACGTTTCTGTGTCTAACCTGCAGTGCTGTTCTGAGAGAGGAAGACTTTGATGAAGTCAACGTAGACATTAGCTTGTGCATCGGTGGACACGACATCAAAACTCTGACCGAAGCTCTCGACACTGTCAAAGAGACCAAATATCAGATCTGCATCAACATATGACATCAACATCAACATGTGTGTATGTGTGTGTGAGAGAGAGATAAACTCACACGCTCCTGAAGGTGTCACAGCTGAAGTCTCTGGTGGACAGACAGGACAGGAACGTCTCGGAGACGTGGGGTAAAAATGGGCGGAGCCTGGAGTTAAACCAGCGCTGGACGAACGAATGGTCTCTCAGATTGGTGGAGCTGAAGGAGCTCAGAGTGACCTCTCCAATCACATTCAAGAATGACACTGAGGGGCGGGACTTATTCAACCTCTGACAGAGACACAGTTCAGTGTTACTTTCTTGTTTTCATTTATTGTTATTGCAATGTTCGACTTTGCCAGCGCATCTCGATTGATGTCGACATAGCCTGAAAAGCATATAAACGGACAGAGACGAGAGTGTTGTCGTGTACCGTGTCGGCGAGCAGGTCGAGCGCTGGGCCCAGCACGGGGTTGACCTTCTGCGTGAAGAGTTTCCACGTCTCCTCGGACACGTTTTCATTCCCGTTGAGACCGCATGACAACACGGTCGCCAGGTCCTGTGAGCTCAGATCTGTCAACTGAACACACAAAATACATTATATACATAAAATACATATTTACAGAGAGTGTTCACATGTCTGTGCTTTATGTACCTCTGCACAAGCGTACTGTGTGATGCTGAATTCACAGAGCCGACTGCCGTCATGAGACGAGCCGAGATACGCCGACAGAACAGAGCTGTAACATACACACACTGATGAGTATGACAGGTACACCTCAACCGGCCAATCAGAACACTGGTACGCCTCACGGCCAATCAGAACTAACAAATATTTTGATAATAGATTAATAGGCCAATTGTTTCTTCACATAATCAGTTGAAAGTAAGTCTGAGTTCTAAAATCATCTGAAGGTTCATTAAAGGTGTTTATCACCTGTTGACGCTCCTGCACAGTGCCGTTTCTGAGAGAGAGAGAGAGAGAGAGAGAGACGGCGTCAGCTCACATAGTACACGACTGCTGGTAGAAATAACCAAACTAACCAATCAGAGATGATCACTAACCGTTCACTGGTGTGAAGCCACACTGGAAGAGACGAAAGAGACACACATGAGCATCAGATGAGCTTACATCTTCAAGCTTAAAACCAACTACAGCCAAAGCAGCTTACTATACTTAAGCATTTTTGTTAGCATCAGCGTTTGGTCAACACATCAAAATAAGTGCACTTCTTTACAGCATTACACAAGATTATTAAATCAAAATGGTTTAAAATGAACATCAATTTAAAATGTTTAATTTGATATTATAACATATATATATGCACTAAGAAACAGTCATGAAGGTGTCTCTCTTAAGTGTGCTTAAGTGTCTTTTACTTCATTAATATTATTATATCTGCAAGTACAGCTTTACATAGTGCACATTCAATACGGTTAAGGGCACTACAACGCTCACCTGTCTGCTGGAGCTCACACAACCTGAGAAAAAGAATGAGAGAGACACTCATGAGTGTGTGTGTGTGTGTGTGTGTGTGTGTGAAGCATATTCCTGTAATGTCTGATATATATTAACATAGCGGCAAACCCAATTCAGGTGAATTTGTGATCTCATAATAGTCAAAGTAATCTCGTCTCACCTTGCGGCACGTTCTGAAGCAGAGCCGATTTACTCCTCAGAATCGCCGTCTCCAGATCCACCGGCACACTGACCATCAGATGATCCAGACGGTGGAAACTAGCAAACAGACGAACAGACGTGTGAGCACAAGACGTGAGACTCTGCACGTGAAGCACATTCAGCGCATGACAACTCACTCACATGGTTTGATATGATGCGCAGGAGACGTTCCTCTGTCAGAAACAAACACGTCCAGGGGTCAGTGGTGGGACAGCAATGAGAAAAAGATGCAAAAGTGCACTCAAAAACTCTTTTTACCGTCTTTGACGACTCAACCATGATGGGAAGCATGGAGACGATCCTCTGTTTCTGCGGAGACGCGGTCAAGTGATCGAACACGGCATTGATGACCACACTTTTCTCTGGAAGACCAGGAATGTCATCAAACATCAGCCCGACCAGCTGCTCTGGAGAGAGATAGAGCAGGCTGCTCATCTGGAAACAGAGAAGAAAGCAAGCAAAGATCAAGCTAAAACTCTTGCACACTTCAAAAACACATTGTTTTCCAGTAAAATACCTTCAGAAGCAAAACTGTGGAAAATACTGTACCCTGTTCTGAGAGAATCTTAAATTCAGTTTTTTAATTTCTTCTTGTGTTAAAGTCATCATGCAAGGAACATTCACCAAGTCATAGATCTTATCTATACATATGTTTTATTCATTAAAAATACAATATAGAGATGTATGTCATAACTGGATCTTCTAGTGAAACATGAGATTTCTGCAATCATTCAGTCCACTTAAACTCCGCCCCATCTTACTTATTCCCACTGAAAGCGTACGTTCGGATACGCCTCCATTTTGGGGAGCCATGCCCACATCCGCATACAGACAGAGCGAAACACGTCATAATCTGAAAACCGGGGGTGGGGGGGGCAATCCAACGTTCTCCATTGACTTTGCACTGCAGGAAGCTGTCTCCTTGTCATTTCTGACTAATAACAAAAAAAACAAAAACAGAAAAATGTCTAAAAGCTGCTATGTGACAATGTGTACAGTAAGCAAGCTAAAAAACTAAGTTTTTATAAGCTGTCATCCCCAAAAAAAGAGCATTTAAGGACAAAAGTTGAGCTCAACATGTCATATTACGTAAAGAACCACGCCCACTGGAGGGAAACTTCCTTAAACGCTCGTTTTTTGGGGTCCACAGCTTCTGGGTTTTTTACCTTGTTTACTGTACACATTGTCACATAGCAGCTTTTAGACATTGTTCTGTTTTTTGTTATAAGTCAGAAATGACAAGGAGGCAGCTTCCCGCAATACAAAGTCAATAGAGAGCTCCCGCCTCCAGGTGTGGGCGTGGCCTAAATGTGCTCTGTTTCTATCAGCAACAGAGGCACTGAACCAAGCCCTGCCTTAAACTCTGACCCTGCAAGCTCATGCTCATCGCAGTGTTTCCCCTGCCATTATATTAGGGTGCGGACCCCCCCCCCCTCACTTAATTCGAATCGCGATATGGACTAATGTCTGTGAATATTAAAACGCAACAGGACGGTTTAAATATGAATCCTCCATTTCCGCTTGGCTCTGTATGAATGAATGGCGGAGACGCGGCTTTGTTTACTACACAAATAGTGAAGCACACGTGACTCTCGCGGTTATTTTCAGCCTCTGCGTCTCATTATATGACGACATAAACGCATGACCTTAATCTCTAGAACTGCTGTGAGAGTCACTTCATGTAAATTTTACTGTTTCATTTGAGAAAATTAGCATCATATCATAGTGTACACACACAAAAACTAACCGGCAACCTGTCAAAATAAAAGTACGGTTTAACATGTGACAGAAATGTATTAGTCTTGTATTACTTTTGTACAGTATAATGTAGGTGTTTAAATATTCCTATTTCTGGCAAATTTAATTAAACAATTAAATGCAGAAATTATAATAATAACAGAAATAACAGAAAAACTCTGTTACACTCGGCAACAAATAAAAAGGTTTACTTTTCATTTCATTAAAAATAAATAAATATTTAATGCCTGTATTTGACATCAGAAAAAAATAAAACACAAGAATTTCTGAAAGAAAAAGACTGTAGGGCCCTATTGTTAAAAATGTTGAAATTGAGATTTTTCGAATTATTTTTTCACAGAAATAAATGTTTTTGTTATTACACAGAGAGTAATGTACCCTCCACATGGAATCCTAGGTGAAACACTGCATGGCATTCAAGTTCGAGAGCCACCCCCACATCAATATATCAAATTATGCTTAAAACAAGACAAACACCTTAGTATCTTACTCAGTTTTGCTTCTCAGGTAACTGTACCACGTTTTAAAGGTATTTAGACATCTGATGGGAAAAAACACAAATACTGATGAATGCAGTGTAAATGTGTATTGTTGACTGTACCGGGTTGAACTGCGCATTGAGTGAGATCAGCTGATTCAGAGGGACGAGAGTAGAAAACTGGCCGAAGTTACTGATGAGCCACTGAGAGTTGTCGTTGGACACACACGCCGCACCTAAACACAGTCAAACGGTGTCAGTCATGAGATAATGAACGACACACGGAGAGGAGCATCGGTTCCGTACCTGCTCTCGAGAGGAACGGTATGATGAAGTCTGACACGGTTATTTGGCGCTGAAAGTCATTCATATGGAGAAATCCTGCATCGACCGCTCCAACCCTTCATCACACACACACACACACACGTCAATATCATAAGACTCAGACTCCAAATCTAAACAGATTCACTGAGATTCAGATCCACTCGGAAATATTCATACAGTAGTATTTTTGACTTGTTTCAAATATGTAAACAGAAAGTGAGGATGTTTTGGGCCATTTACACTGTCTGGAAGCTCTGGCAGCTGAAGTTCTTGCTGCGCAGGCACTGCAGGAACGTCGTGGACACGCTCGGTAGGAACGGCCGCAGGTGCTGGTCGAGCCACAGTGCGACGGCGCTCTCGTCTGTGAGTCTGTTCAGTCGCAGCTCCCGCAGAACATCCAGAACCACAGAAGCAGAGCTGCTGCTCCACCACATGGACTACACGGAGCACGAGCAAAAGGGGGAAAAATCATCACAACATACAGCAGGACTAATCACAATCTCTGCTACCTAACATTCATGATTCCGAATGAATAAATGCGGGCTTTCTGTGCTGTTCACAGGTACTTTAAGTCACTCAGTTCCTGTGTTCATGAAACATTGTTGAAGCATCGTGTGTTGTAGACTGAGCGATTGTAGTGTCATTGATATACTATTGAGATTTTTTTTGTTAAATATTTTATTTCAGTTAACATTTAAAGTAACCAAAATGTTTTTGGTAACACTACAAGGTTCCATTTGTTAAGTTAACAAGAACGTTCAATAAAAAAGCTAAAAAAAAATGTTAAAAAGTATTTTAGTTATTGTTAATCTCAAAATTTACTACTCTAACAAATGTACTGCTTATTGTTAATGTTGCCTAAGGTAATACATTAACTACAGTCATGGGCGTCGGAAGCAAAATAAATGTGGGTGGGTCCGATTATTATGTATGGTGTCTTTTATTATGTATATTACCTCTATCCAGTAACGTAACAACACCACAAAAGACGACGCATTATAACGCGTTTCCACTGACGTAAGAGGTAAAGCAAATATCTAGTGTCTTTAGACGCAAACGACCCGAGTTCGCGTCCGCCTGTTGCCGAAATCGGTCTTTTGCTTTTTCACATCTCATTTTACATGGGAAAGGCATTTGTTTTCAATAAAAATAAAAATGAAGGAAATAATCGAAAAGTTTGAATAAAGTATCGGGTAGGCTTAGGCGTATCTGAGAAGAAGATACGCTCTGCTTTGTTTACTTTCCTGTGTTACAGGAGCGCGGCAGGCGCGAATATTCCCTAAACACACCCAGTATGGACAGCGATGCGGCCAGATGATTGCGTCTGATGCGCCCGCGCCCGCTCCGTCCACTCCTCCACCCCAGATGCTGCCTGTTCACACGCGTGAGCATAGAGCTTCATCTATTAGCGCATTCGTCATGTGGAATGGATTTGACTAATGGCGCTTCTAAAAAGTGCGCAGACATATTCGCGAAATAGAGACGGTAAAAGTGGGTGGGTCCGATATCATTGGTCTTCAAAAGTGGGTGGGTCTTGTCCCCCCCCGCATTCAACGGTTCCGACGCCCATGACTACAGTCAACTAATGGGACCTTACTGTCAGAGATGGGAAGTAACAAAGTACAAATACTTAGTTACTGTACTTAAGTGGATTTTTCTGGTATCAGTGCTTTACTTCACTATTTATTTTTCTGACTACTTTTTATTTTTACTCCTTACATTCTGTACTTTCAAATATCTGTACTTTCTACTTACATTTTCAACCCAGGCTGCTTACTTTAGTTTCAATCTGCATTTTGAAAGGTGCTGTCTATACTATAGTTAAGCCATGGTACCCACAAATTAACCATGGTTTTGCTACACTAACCATAGACTAACCATGAAATTTGTAGTATTATTATGGTTGTAAATTAATCCGCCAAAAAAACTCCAATAACATGTTCAGTATTACAATTTTTTTCTGCAAAGATATTGTCATGATGTAATCATTATTGTACTAATATTGACATTTAGGCACTTTAGAAAATACAGTTTTATTAAATCTATAGTAATTTTTAGATAAAACAACACATGGTCATAATGTGATCCTTTAAATTGACCTAAAATAAACTTATGTTATTGCAGACCAAATACAATGAGGTGGTTGTTTGCAAGAAGGTGGAGACATTTCTGTTCATAGCAGTAGATGGCTGATGGGAGAAAGGACAGATACAAGAAGATTAGTGAAAAAAATAAAGTGAGATGCAGAGAGATATCATGGAAAATGAGGAGACTGAAAAGGAAAATGGAAATGAAGGTGCAGTTCAAGAGGGAACCTTTAATTATTTTGCACGGCCCCAGTCTAAGGTTTTAAATCTTTTCTTAATGTGATGGCCATACAAAAAAATAAGGGTTTTCTGTGGTTTCAGAATATGTTGTGTGTGTATGGGACGGCCTGGATGAGTGTGAGATTTCCCGGCCTGAAATTTTGTCCCAGTCCGGCCCTGTTCCACACAGTGGTTGTTCAGCCTTGATACATTCATTAGCGAACACATTTCAAATATACATTATTTTGTATTAATGTGTCAATATGATCTGAGGTCCAGTTACCAGCGTGACACTAAAACAGGTAGTAGTAATGGGTACTTTTTACTTAAGTACATGTCAGAGCTCATACTTCTTTACTTTAACTTGAGTAAAAAAGGGTTTTGCCATCTCTGCTTATAGTACAATGACATACAGACAGAAATGAGTCTGTCTTGTACCTTGTTGGAGAGCTGGTTGAGGGCAGCGTCCAGCAGGTGTGAGACTCTGGTCAGGAAGAGTTTCCAGGCTTCAGCTGAGCTCATGTCATCCACAGACAGATGCATGTCCAGCAGTGTGACCAGATGCTCCAGGCTCACGTTCAGCACCTGAACACACACGTGAACACACCACAACACGCCCGTTTACACGACCGTTTCACACCTGATTATAGGGCTGCGTTCTGGCATATTGACTCGTATGTGATTACCGGGGCACACGCGTGTACTGCGATACCGAAGCCACACGACAGTCTGTCGATCAAGCACTGCTGTGATGCAGAACTGGACAGAGAGGACACAGTTAGTCCAAGCTGTGAACAACAAAGCAGGAAATTGAAGCAGCAATTAAAAATTTACGCTACCTGTCCACTCCACTGCACACCCGAGTCTCTGAAACACACAAACCGAGGAAAACATCAACACGTTACTGCACACTCACACGTGATCATGAAACAATAGCAATACTTTTCCTTGTTCACTTTGGATCAGAGTGTCTGCTAAAAGCCTAAATGTAAACGACAGATAGGAATCGATGAATACCGTTGAACGGAGTCACGGGACACTGCAGAAGAAAAGACAAAGGCAGTGTGAGATGTACAGAACAGACATAAAAGGATTCTGAAAGTGATTCTTGTGAAATAACAAACATACCTCATTCACGACTGGAAGCAGAGCGCAATCTGTGAGGAAAGTCAAAAGCAACATTAGTAAGAAACATGGGAAAAGAACATAACGGCTGACAGAACACAGAGCGTACGCCGCTGACCTGCAGGAGCCGTGCGGCTGAACTTGTAAACGCTCGCCCAGATGACGGGCTCCAAATCACCCGCTCCTGAGCTCAAGATGTGCTCCAGCCTCGTGAAGCTGATTCACAACAGAAAAGAAGCAGTCGAGAAGATGCGGTCATTAACGCAACTGTCTCAGATGGTTATTAATAAACTAACACTTACATTATCTGGTTGGTTTGGCAGCTGAGTGGATTCTAGAAAAGAGAAGCGATAGCAGTCATTTATTTCCATTCAGAAGAACATAACCGTAAGCAGCAATGACGGCTGATAGCAGAAGAACAAACATTATAACAAGCAGGATTGAAAGCTTAATAGCACACTATGATATTACAGTAGGATCATGAATGATGTTTGTTTGCAATCCAAAAAAAAAATTAAAATAAAATGACAAAATTACAAAGTTAGTAACTTTGAGCTGTTGTTTCCACTACCGATTTTGAGATACAGACCCCATACTTGGCTTAATAAATGCTAAGACTCTCTCAGTTGAGGGTGCCACATTTCAACTTCTTAATATATACACAGTTCTAGAAACTGCTGAAGACCTCCAGCCTCATCTCTGAAACACTTCTCACCGCAGTGGAGAAAATATACAGGAGCTCAAGAACATCAGGAAGTCTTCGTTCCACAGGAGACACTAGCAGATGATCAAATACTCTATTGATGAYGACATTCTGTTGCACACCAGGCTGACTGTTAACAATTAGTCCAGCCATCTGCTTTGGAGTGAGATTGTCCAGAGTCTCCAACTACAGACACAGAAGAACAAGAAAATAACAATGAAGGGTACAGTGTTGTTGGTGTTATTTTCGTCCATCTCTTTTGATGACATCACATGTGAAGACATACGGGATTAAAGAGTCCGTTGATGGAGAGCAGATCTGTGAGAGACACAAACTGAGAGAACGGGCCAAAGTTCTTCTGCAGCCACTCGGCGCTGTTGTTAGCGGTCGACACACAGGCCGCATCTGACACAAAACACACACAGTAAAATCACCTTCATGAACTCCAGAACCTCCACATGAAGCAGAAACATCAGTGAACCTCCACCTCACCTGTTGTGTTGCTTCTGAGGAAGGGCAAGATGAAGAAGTCTGCCATGTTTCTTCCTTGGGTCTCATTGACAAATGTGACCATTGACAAGCTGAAAAATGGATGAGAATAAAGTTAAACAAGCATCTTAACAGCTCCTGATAGTCTTGAGCTATTGTTGAGGAAATGGTTTTCTTACATGTGCTGGTAGGTTTGGCAGCTGAGGTTTTTGCTGCTAGTGCACTGCAGTAGTGATGGTGACGCAAACTGTAAAAACGGCTTCAGATTTTGAGCGAACAACACGCTGATGAAAGTGACGTTCCTCCATTGGTCAGGACTGATGCGCTCCAGTCTCAACTCTCCAATCACATCCAGCACTTGGGACACAACATCACCTCCGATTGGCTGAGACTGATGATGTAATGAGGAGGAATTACTGTCATATTCTCAGTCAATCTTACAGTGAACACTACAGGAGAGTTGCGCAAGGCTTATTTACCGTGTTTGTTAGCGAGTTGGAAAAGCTGATGAAGGCTCCGTCCAGAACATCATTTGCTTTGATGAAAAGCAGTTTCCAGATCTCCTTGGAGTAACTGCTGCTGCTGGATAGTTGACACTTCAGGAGTCCAGCCAGGTTTTCAGCAGTGAAGCCTGTGAGCTACAAACACAGATGATTTCATCAGTGGACATCGACGTTCAGGAAATATTATGGTGATTCCAGAAACTGCTGCACAGGAAGAGATGTAGATTCTTAGACGATCATCAACATCAGTTCATTTAAACTGATGTTCTTCTTACCGAAGAGCAAGCGTACTGCTGCAGGTCCACACTACAGGGGGCGCTCACGAGACCAGCGGACAGGAGAGTYTCATTACTGTGGGTTARATAAACTCTTCTTATTATTTTGATTTTCTTGACATGAATATCATTTTCAATTAAAAGTCCATAATGAGCACTACCTGCTGATTCCATCACAAATTGAGGTTTCTGTAAAAGTAAAAGAAGGGGAAATAAAACCAAGAATATATTTTTGAATTGGCAGTGCACTATGTTTTTTCTTTTACAGCTTATTTACAATAATTTACTTACCATTGATTGGTGTTGAAATACACTGCAAAGACATAACCACAAATCAATAATGATTCATTAAGTACTTTTTTTTTTTTTTTTTTTCACGTCTGTGAAAATATCAACTCATGAAATTGAAACCTGAGATTCTTACCGTAACCGGTGGAAGAAAACAGCCTGTTAAAAAAAAAAAAAAACACAATAGTAAAATCTTAGAAACAGAGTGTAGAAATATTTGTGTCAATCCTAACTATAGCTAAATTGCTGAAAAAAATCTTCAGATATTTAGTTAGTCCACTTTAATTTTAATTTGTTTTGTTTGTGTGCATGTATCTGTACCAGGAGGCGCCATCTGTTCCAGCTGACTCATGTAGTCCTTGATGGGTTGCATCATGTGTGGAGGAAGCACAGATTCCTGCAGCCTCTGAACTCTGAAAAAAAGATAAATCACTTGAAACTGGGCCTCGACTGAAACAGTTCAGAAACAGTGTAATATAAAAATTTTTACTTACATCTGCTGGTATGACGAGCACTTCAAACCCATCTGAAATGAAACCTAAATGAGAAACAATTTAGCTAACTGCAAGCCTTTTGTATGTGCTGCCATCTGTCCAATGCTCTTACCTGGCCAGCGAGCATGATGAGATATTCAAGCATCTGAACTAGACCACGATCTTCAGGAGAAATCAGGATGTGATCAAAAACCATGTTTATGATGACACTTTTCTCTGGGAGACCTGCAAAATCCTCAACTATCAGTTCAGCTGTCTGTCTGGGGGAGAGAACCACCAGTGCATCTATCTGAAAAACACAAAGGAAACACTTCATTTAACAGACAAACAGAAGTCCAGTTATCAAACACATTAAAGAGAGAACAGAGCCAAAGAAATAGAATAAACAAGCTGAAATGCAGCAGATGTTCTTGTCAGTGGGAATGTGGGAACTCACAGCGTTGAAGTCTTGGTTCAGCTGGTACATTTCCCTCAGTGTTGCAAACGGTGAAAATCCACCTAAATTCAGAGTAACCCAGATGCTGCTGTTCTCAGCACGGCAGCCACCTGAAAACATGTCGGTAACGTATTTTTATAGATGGATGGATGGATCGATGGACCGGGATATACGGATAAATAGATGTACCTGAAACATTTTGTTGGCTCAGGAAGGATGAGATGAAATACAGATAAACATCCTGCACACCTTCTTCTGACATCAGGAGCATGTTTTCACTGAGTTCGGAAACACTGAAAGGACAACGTGAAAGTCAGGTGAGAGTGGAGGTCAGTTAAGAACAGTTCATCAGGTGGAATTAGCACTTGAGGATGGACGTACAGTATCTGAAAGGTGTGGCAGCTGAACTCCTTGTGACTGAGGCATGTGAGATACTCTGGAGTCAATGTGGAGAGAAGAGGCTTTAACTTGACCTGGAACCATAATCTCACAAACGACTCATCTTGCAAGTTGCTCATTGTGAAGGTGTCATGAACCATTTGGTCCAGGATGTCACTGAAGGGGGAACTCTGGGAACTGAAGTTCTGGGAGAGTGGCAAGAAGCAAGACACAAGCAGAATTTGTTTAAAAACATTAAATACATTGGTTTCTACACAACTGGTGTGAAATCTGGCAGTTCTTACAGTCATGGACAGCTGCTGCAGTAGAGCGTTGAGGTTCTGGGAGAGATGCAGGAGGACATTGGAGAGCGTCTCCTGATTGAGTGTGAGGTTTGAGCGTGCTGCACAGTGCAGGACAGTGGCCACGTGCTCCACCAGGTCCGTCAGCTAGAAAGACATAAACACACTGTGTGAGATGGAGATGTGCTATGAAATCATAAAGCCATACCAGCAGAGAACATGTTTTGGAATAATCCGTATGCATGTTTAGCTTACCCCGCACGTTCTATTGTCAATAAAGACGCTGCAGATGTCCTGACTTTCATTCTGGGCTCCCGTTCCCATCCCTGTCTCGATGTAGCTAAAGAAAACACCCCAAACCCCATCAGAGAGTTCTCATTACTCTATCAGAGGAAGCTTCTGCATAACTATGACAATACTAGCATGGTAAACTCACAACTGGTTATGGAAGACAGCCGTGAGGTTGGGGTGGATTTCTATCTGGCCGGGAAGAAGGAATCGCCGGAGTATGGGAGAGGCCACGTGCGTGAACCAGTCGTTAACATTCGTGGGGTCAAAAGCGACCAGCTGCTGGGAGGAATTCTGCTTGAACGGAGCGGCGAGCTCAGCGAGCGTCAGGTTGATCATGGCCTGCACCAGTGTGGCGCTCCGCATGCCGCTCAAGTTTTGCTTGAGGAAGTGAGCAGATATAGACAGCAGAATTCAGGCAATGGAGTTTAGGCTTGTAATGCCTTACTGAATGTGTGTGTGTGTGTGCGTGGTGTTACCTGCTGTGTCAAGGACACAAACTGCCTAACAAAACTCCCGACAGGACTAAATGCTGTCATGAATCCGTTCAGCGCCTGAAGCCACACGTCAGAGCAGGTTAATCACTCAGAATCTCAGTAGATTAGCACATCATCTACTTATTTACTCATCTATATTGGCGATGGGCAACCCTGGCCCTCGAGATCCATCCAGAGTTTAGCTTCAGCCCTGATCAAACTTTCTAGTAATCCTGAAGGTGTGTTTGATTAGGTTTGGAGCTGAACTCTGCAGGATAATGGATCTCGAGGACCAGAGTTTCCCATCCCTGATCTACATATCCATGAGACCTAACTGGCATGATCCTTGCCTGTCCGAGAGGGTCCTGAGGTGAGGCGGATGGAGTGGTGCTCATGTAAAACTGTGTGCTGTTATTTGAAGGCCATGGATCCTCAGAAGGCATCAGAGAGGAAAGCAAACTCTGAAACACCAGGGCGAGGGAGCTGTTTGTCAAGCCCACCACCTCTGGATGAAGGAGAAGCTCTGCCTTCTGTTCTGGACTCAAGAGGTGCAAAACCTCCAGCTGACAAGACAAGAAAGAAGCTCAGAACATCAGCACAGAATTGAGATTGCCATCGAATGACCATCAGGAAAACATCAGATGCGAGAGCGAGTGTTCCTACCCCACTGAAGAGCACATTGATGGATGTGAAGTCTCGCACTTGAGCCATGACAGAGAAAGAACCGAAGTTCTTCGTGAGCCAGTCCTCAGTGCTGTCCTCTGGATCTACACAACCTGCAACAACACAAAATTAAACTACTCAAACCTGCCCGAAAACCCTCACAGAACACAAACAACGTGACCCGAAAAATACCACAACACAACACGCCAGTGCTGAAGGTGAAGCGTTACCCGAGGATGTGTTTCTAGAGAGAAACGGGTACATGAAGAAGGAATAGATCCACTTCTGTCGTACTGGATCCAGACCGGAGAAATGCTGACTCAACTCCTTTACACTATACACACAACAAAGCACACACAACAGTCAAACACACACGCACATACGCAACAAAATAAACACCCCAGTTTCTCAAATGAGCATGTGCGTGTTGTCGTACACAGTCTGGTAGGCGCTGCAGCTAAAGTTTCTGTTGCTGATGCATGTGAGGAAGTTTCTGGAGATGGACGACAGCAGAGGAGTGAGTTTAATGTCCAGCCATGCTTTGATCACGTGATCCTCGCTCATATCGAAGCCCCCCGACAGATCCACCACCGGGACACCGGCCACACTGGAGCGCTGCGAGACAGACAGCGTCACGGCGGAGCCACGGCAGTGAAGCCTCATGGGATATGTGTGTCTGTGTGTGCTGGTTTACCATGAACGAGTAGACGTCCAAAGCGGCGCTGATGAGTCCCTTCAGGTGCAGGACGTGGTCTGCGTCAGGCTCCGATGGGACGCCGGCACACGTCAGGAAGCTCAGCGTGGGACCGTCCAACTGAGACAATAAAAACAGCACAAGTGAGACTGTGCGTTTACAGCATCACATGTGGGTTCAAGTCCCATTCAAGGGAAGTCTGTTCACTCTGTGACCAAACTTGCAATGCCTCTAGGCATCTATTCCGGGCACGACGTCCTTTCAACTTGAAAGGAGAAAACCCAAAATCTGGAAAACATATTTCAAACCAGTGACAACATCTGACATGAACTGTCCCATAAATTTTTCTTATGCTCAAATTGCATTAAGAAAAAAGCTGATATTTCAGGCTGGAGTTGGGGTCACTGTTTAAAAGATATGCAATATTCAGTAATGTTAACGATTTAACAGAGTGAGCTGCTGTGGGGAAAGTAAGAAATGCCTTATATATGAAGGGCTTTAAAATAACTTGAACGATATACTTAACTTAATGTTACATTGTTAGAATGTAAAGTACTCTTAACCCTTTTTTGCACATAATATATAGCGTAGCCTACATGGTTACTTTCACCATAATTGTTTTCATTGCCTTTAATATAAACCTTTTCATTGGACAACACTGGACAGAAAGTAAATAAATAAATAAAATAAATATCTATTTTTATTCCAATACCAAATCCCAAAAAAATAAACCAAGATATATACCGTATATTGCAATTCAGCCAAAAAATACCAAGATGTGCTTTTCGGCCATATCGCCCAGCCCTAAAATAAATGTGACTTGACTTGATCCCGTTCTTCTGTCACCCTGGATTTTGCCTCTGTCCTACTGTTTGGAGTTCAACACAGTCCATCACTCCCTTTTTTTATATGTTACCTGAACAGCAGGAGCTGCTCTAGAAGTCAATAAGTCACATGTTCCATAGGCTTTCCCTAGTGACTGATGGGAGTGGTGGGGTTTCGTCGCGTCTATGGTCTTGTTTTAGTCTGGGCTACTTTCATTTAGAAAGAGCGGTCAAATTCCCTTCATGGTTTCATGTTTCTGTCTGGAGGATTGTTGTCTAATCAGCCTGTTTGTGTCTATTTCCAGTGTTCTTCTGCTACTACATGTGTCTTGTTAATGGTTTTGCTTAGTCTTTGATTGTGCCATTTTAGTTCTTTTAATGTTAAAAACAGCCTTAGAGTTCTTTATATCACTTTGCTCGTCTTGCATTATTGATTAGTTCACAGTTAGTTTGTGTGTTTAGCCACTGCCTTACCAAAACAGACAAAACTCTTCAACAAAGAACAATCTAAAAATATCTGTGTGTGTTTGTGTGTGTGTGTGTGTGTGTGTGTGTGTGTACTCACATCAGTGCATTGTTCTCCTGTAAGTCCAGCACTTGTTCCACTGGTTTGACTGTAAATTGTGAAATGAGACAGAGATTAATGTAGGCAGAGGGAGGAGACGGAGCTGAATGGAAAGTGAGCGAGAGGTCATGATAATGAATGAAAGGCAGAAATGTTAAGTCATTTCGATAAACAACAGCATCAAACACAAGAAAGACTGCATTCTGGATGGGTCCTTTGGTCTCAAAGGTTTCTTTAGGTTACATCATGGAAAGATCTGAACTGTTTCACTCACTTCTGCGCTGCTGAACAAACAGGACCTGAAAATACAGAGAGACAGAGAGTCACGTCTCACGTCTGTGATAATGCAGATGAGGATCAAGCCTGCATTTAACCCGTGTATTACACAGCTACTGACAAATGCATTCCACACATATTCATCAGAGTCTGTATGATTTAATTCTGTGAGATAAAGGAGAGTCAGACATGAAACTAGTACAGCTAGTATGGAGGAAATCACTTGAAAATGAGAAAAGAAACAGTCATTACAGACAAGTATTTGAAAGACGCCACTGACCAAGCACAATCAGGTATTCCAGAGCATGAAGTAAGGGTGTTTAAATGAAATAACCATCCTGTACATTTCTCACACACTCATAACGTGGACATTATGTGCCTGTTGAGTTCATTAGTTTGAATATAAATGAAAATTGTGAACTCACCAAAACCCATCGCTCCCATATACAGGAGCAGGAAAATAAGAGGCGTTCTCATGAGGACAGATCTCCTTCCTTTTCCTTAGACGAAATTCAGCTGTCAGAGAAACAAAACACAACGCCAGATGAATGGAATGCTAATTTGCTGTTCTTTCAAATGACTGCTGAATTGAATCGCTGAAAAAAGGAGTTTCGTTAGTCTTGAGCTTTCAGCCCTTTTTACAGATGTTTGAAGAAGGGATAAAAACAACCCAGAACTGACACACTCACTCATAGGCTTAATGGTTTTTCTACTGTACAAACTGTATTTTCAATCCCTTTACCCTAACCCTACACCCAAAAGTAAAGGCATTTTTACAGTTTCATAAAGCAGTACGTCTTATAATATATAATATAAAATAATATAATTACTATCATTTATATGTTTAAAAATGTCTTTTAAATTAAAAACAAAGATAAACACAACTGTTTCAACATTGCCAATATTCAGAAATGTTTGTTGAGCAGCAAATCAGCTTCATTTCTGAAGGATCATGTGACACTGAGGACTGGAGTAATGATGCTCACAATTCAGCTGCGCATCACAGAAATAAATTACACTATAACAGATATTCACATGGAAAACAGCCGTTTTAAATTCCAGCAATATTTCACAATATTGATGTTTTTTCAGTTTTTTTTTTTTTAATCAAATAAATGTGGCTTAGGCGAGTAAGACAGGTCTTTTTAAAAATGTTAATTATTACAGTCTTTTAGAATATAGTATAATAAATACGTTTTGCATGAAAAATACTGGAATCCGCTTCTCGTTTCATACAAAGGCTCAAATGAAATTATATGGAATATAATTATCTAAAGTATACAGTTAAAATCCATTGAACAAACTTAACCTAAATGAAACAGGTAAACTCAAAGAGCATTTCCAGAACATGTATTTCAGCTGTTCATATGAATTAAGATCAGCTAGAAATCAAAGGGAGCTGAAGAAGTGTCAGGTGTCACGTGGAGCTGTGGGCGGTGGGGCGTCACGTGCTGGATTACAAACACAAAACAGCGGCGCATTCTCACACACATCTCTGTCATTCCACACAAAACGCAACAGAGCCACCGGAGAGCACAGCTGGTCGGACCGGTCGGGCGAGGAGATCACCGCAGAAGTGCTTCAGCAACACACTCCTGAGTCACACTACTTAAGACCATAAAACAAAACAATCAAACATAAAAGTAATGACACACTGCCTCCCGTGCTCGTGATTATGTCATGATAAATGTTTTTAACCACTTCCTACAACTATGTTATCAGTCTGTGTTCAAAAAAAAAAAAAAATCATACACATAGTACATGTAGAGTAATCTCTAGATTTGTTGGAGGGAAAACACATCACTTCATATACAACATCAGATGCTGGAAAAATCTTGTACATTTTTAGTTTGATATCATAAACTGTAAAGAATCTGTAGCAGTCTATCAGATGATATGTGACATATTATTACAATGGAACAATATCTTCACTGTTAAAAACAGAAAAGCACAATTTGTTGAGCCAGCTTAAAATAATTTGTTACCCTGCTGCCCTGATATTTTAAGTTCAGTCAACTCAGATAAGTTTAGTCAAGTTGAAATGTTAAGTCATACTAAGTGACAACTTAGATATTTGAGTTGACTTAACAAAAAATTTGGTTTGTTAAACTTAAACCATAAAATTTTAAGTTGAATCAACTCAAATATATAAGTTGTCACATAGTACAAACTTAACATTTCAAGATGACTAAACTATTTTTATTTTTTTTTTGAGTTGACTGAACTTCAAATTTTAAGGCAGCCGGGTAACAAATTATTTTAAGTTGACTCAACAAATCATTTTTTACAATGTATAAATTGCTTATCGGATGGTAAGCAACCAAACGTAGACTTAAATGATCATTTTGATAAGTGTAATAGTGTAAATGTACTGTATTTAAACATCATTTCCACTTGCTTCATATACACGAGACGCCGGCGCTTATTCCGACGATATAACACGTAAAAGATTACAAAACTCTTCAGAGGCGTCTCGGTCATGTCTCAATTCTCCAGATACAAGATCTAAATCACGATCAGCTCATGACGGAAAAAATGTGCAAACGTTTGACTTGATCTTTTCGAAGCCAAACTCTCACATGATTATCAACTGAAACCTGTAAAAAATCATACAAATGAATGGAAAATGTGGTAACACTGGTTACACTACTTTAGTCAACTACAGCAGATAACATCAACTAACAATGAAAAATTAGAATTAATCAAAGTTTGAATCTGTTAATATTATTTAATGGACATCAGTAAACACAAACTAACAAGCAACTAATGTTAACAAAGATGAATAAAAACGGTAACAAATGACCTGCTCATTGAATGTATTAACTAGCTTTGACTAATGGGACTGAAATGATCCGTGCAGAGACACCCAGAGCTGATCTCATAAAGAAGAATTTAATAACTCATCTAAAACGGCAGATCTGATTCGATCAATAAGAGTTCAGATTTTACAGGCTTTGTCACAAGCATTAGAACACACACTACACTCTCAGAGGAGCATTACCAGAGTAACAGCACAACACACACAGGTAAAACACCAGCCTCAGCACGGTCAACCTCAGAACACAGACAAACCCATTGTTCTTTACACAGAGAAATCACTGAGCTTACCTGTCAGCTGTGTTTGTCACGAAGAATTTAACTGAGTGAGTCTGTCCTACAGCCCGCAGCCACTGCCATTCACTGAACTCCACCCACAGCGCGCGCGCGCACACACACACACACACGCACACACACACACACACATACACACACGTTGTGTTTCCATGTTTTATGGGGACATTTCATAGGTGTAATGTTTTTTATACTGTACAAACTATTTTCTATTGCCTAAACCTAACCCTCACAGGAGACTGTGCACACTTTTACTTTCTCAAAAAAAAAAATCATTCTGCATGATTTATAAGCCTGTTTCCTCATGGGGACCTCACAAATGTCCCCACAAAGTCCTGATTTACTGGTATTACTATCCTTGTGGGGACGTTTGGTCCCCATAATGTGATAAATACCAGGCACACACACACACAGATGGACAGACAAACAGGTCACAGGTAACAGAGAGACATCCGGCCTTTTAAATAACAAGTTAGTTCGTTAGCACATTTATTGACCACAAGTGGACATTTGTCTTGGCTCCACAACACACCAGAACAAAACCAACACAAGACAAACAATTGTACACAACAACAATAGTAATAATGTAAAAACAAAAACAGAACAGTAAAAATCGACTCAACATTTCACTTTAGCACATACATTCCCACATACAGATGCATATGATACTGATGAAATAAAACAAGAAACAGCTCTGAATCACAAAAGAAAATGGAATTGGAATTGAAACAAATGAGAAACATCACGGCAGAATGTGCGATAGGACGTCCTGAAATGAGGAAGTATTTCACTAAATCCTGCGTCTTATTTATTAACCACTGGCAGACCAGTTTAACCAGGTGTCATGTATGAAAAGGCATATTTCTGCATTTGTCTGAAGCTTTCATCTCAAGCGTCTTATATACTGTATTCAGGGTGTGTTTTCATAGCAGTAGGTTATTTTCTCAAAGCACTTCCTGATTTGTGCAGATCAACAATCTTCTGGTACACACCAGTACTGTAATCTCAGGTTTTGCCACAGGGAAATATGATTTTAGGAATTTGGCCTGTGTTTCACCTCACATTTATATATACGTCACGGTTGATAAAATAAGCTTGTGAGAGTTCTTGAGGATCTTACTTTACTGACTGCAGAAGAAAAAGAGGAAGACGTCCTGGAGCTGATGGTGAAGATAGGAAAATATCTGACATTTGTTGTCTAACTGAACCTGATCATGAACAAGTGAAAATAGTCTTTGTTTGGTAAATGATACATATTTCTTTATTCGGAATGATTAAGCCGGGTCAGGCAGCGGTCGAGTACAGTGTGAGGATGTCTGAAGCAGGAAATATGAAGACTGAACCGCTGCATACTGTTCAATAAGCGAGTTATCGGCAATCAAAAATAACCACTGATTTGTCAAATACAAAGAATTTTGTGCTTGTTCATTTTGATTTCTCTTTCATTTCATTTTTTTTTTCTTGAATTACTAGTATACACTGGCAACACCAGATATTCATCCACCTAAGATGATGCCCTAACTTTAAATGAATCCATCGAAGTGCTTTAACACACATTTCTTCGTTATAAATGAGCCATTTTCAGGAAATCTTTTTCATCAACAGTTGACCCATTAATACTAGCACTTTCTATTCTATCTCTATTCTGTTGTTTCGATTTATTCATAAATACAGTGTTGGGCTAACTGGGATATGCCACTTGTCGGTGTAATGGATTCTGTGATTTAGTGACATGAGCATGAAGGTCTGATTCCACAGAAACACTGCAGCAGAAAGAGCTGAAGCGTTTGCTGTCTTAACTGAGCAGCATTTCTGCAGAATCATTCAAAACAAGCACTGTGATTTCCTCTGGAGAAGGCGCCACTACAAGCACAAGTTTTCTTTGAAATCTGCTTTGAGAGGATGGACTTGTAGAGTAACCCATGGCTGCCAGTGTTATATTTGAACAGGCTCTACTCTCATTCTTGTAAAATGCTCGGAGGTTCATCGAGTGTTTCTGTGCCGGCACCTAGTAAGTAAGTGCGTGCATTACTGTAAATACATTTCACTTTTGTGTTCACAAACTGGCGGATGATTTAGAAGAATTTCCTGTAGAAACTGACCACAGTACAAAGCTGTATTCAACCTGGAATATGTTACCCCCGTATGTTACACATGGAAAAATGAGAAGAGAGAGAGAAAAAAAAGTTAATTGTAGTCATTGCACAGGCATCTATTGTTTTCTGTTATATACACAACTAGCTATACATAACCCAACAGAAAACTTTCTGCAGTTTGTACAAAATAAACAGTGTTGGGCAGTAACGCGTTACTGTAATTTGATTATTTTTTTAGTAACGGAGTAATTTAACGCGTTATAATTTTCAAATGAGTAATTAGAGTATAGTTACAAGCATGCGTTACCGCTGCGTTACATCATTTTTGACAGAATGTGATTTATCATGTAGATTATAAAAAGGGTGTTGGCTAGCACAGGCCACGTCCTTTACCTGAGATCTTCTTTGACTGATAAGCGCCTGTGAGGCGGATTCTACCAATGAAAACATAGTCCGCATGGAGAGAGGAAAACACGCGTTCTGCAGCTGGAAATACAATCGTTGTTTTTAGTTTATTTCTGTCAAAGGCAAGAACATTATTGTGCGATGTCAATTAGAGGGGAAGAAATCCTTTTCAACCGTGAAAAACTCCATATCCAATTTAAAACCTCTGAAAGGGAAGCACGGCGCATTAAAACTTATTGAGAACGTACCGGGTGCGGAGAGCAACGCATCAGCTTCTATTGTCGTACCGCGTCGCTCTCTGTTGCGTCCAGTCCAGCGAGAGTGCGGGTCTCTAATCCACCGGCACTGGACTCGACGCAACAGAGAGTACAAGACTTGAGCGGTACAAGACTTGATGGGCGAGGGCTGGTGCGGGCGCGGGCGGGCAGAGACTCATGTGCGGGATGCGACAGAATAAAACGATTTGCCGGAATCCCGCAAAATAGAACTGTCTAAACATAAAATATCTAAAACAAATTAACTGCTATTCATGTATTGCACAAAAACAATAAAGCAAAAACGAATAACAGGCGTAAGCATAGGCAGAGTTTCTATTTATAACATGTGTTTGCAGCGTTGAACAATGTTGATTTCTGAAATGCAATGAACAATCAGAGAATCCACTCACCGCTCAAAATGCCGTGCATTCTGCAACCACATACGCAGCAGCCTATTGCTTTTAGGTAAAATAACAGTGGTTTGTGAATGTTGATGCTTTAATAACAAATATTTTATCGGAGCGTTTATGCTGGGATGGTAGGCAACACACAAGTTCACTATTT